>PVJA010018726.1:0-39464 GCA_004027025.1 Myocastor coypus
CTGCCTGCCTACCTGCCTGCCTGCTGCCTGCCTGCCTGCCTGCCTGCCTGCTTCCCCCCTGCTTTCTCTTTCAGGTGCTTGCATCATTTCCTCTACAGGGAGACATCACAGCAGCTTCTCAATGGGACAGGAAATGGGGAAACCACAATTTTCCTTTACACCTTTCACAGGCTTTATTGTCTTAAGCAACTGCTCTTTGATGGGCTTGGGCTGATTACCCGCTGTCCATGGTACACAGTTCGCACCCATCCCAGAGATTCCCTTATGACTAACAAGCTCCTGAATGAGTGTTGCTGCAATCCCAGCACTCCAGAGGCTGAGGCAGGAAGGTCGAGTTCAAGGCTGGCCTGAGTTACATACTGAGCTCAAGGTCAGCCTGAACTGCATAGTGAGGCCCTAACTCAGAAAGAGAAAGGAAAAAGAAAGAAATCTTTCAGTATGTTTAGCAGTCCCAGTTATGTAAATCAATTATTACTCTGCATTGTCATTCTTTTCTATCCTCCTTTCCTCTTTCTAAGGTGTCTTCCCTTCTGGTGGTGCACACCTGTAATCACAGCGCTTAGGAGGCTGAGGCAGGAGGATCGCTGCGAGTTCAAGACCAGCCTGGGCTACAAAAGTGAGCTCAAGGCCAGCCTGAACGGCATAGCGAGACCCTGTCTCAAAAAGACAATCAATCAATCAATCAATAAAATGTCCTCCCACCACATACACCTTCGCTTCAGGTTCAGGCTTTTTGTTTGACTAGCAGAGTCTGTGGTTCTTGGGTTTGTTTGGCATCTTATTTATTTGTTTGTTTGTTTGTTTGTATCCTAGGGAAGGGACTACAGGGTGTTCAGGGTCTCACTACTAGACTGGACTCATAATGATCTGCCTGTTTACAGCCTCCCAGGAGCTGGGGTTCCAGGCCGATACCACCAAGCCCAGTGTCTCTGGCATTTTATTCTTTGGTTCGGTTTTGGTTTTGTTTGGTTTCAGTAGCAGGGGTTGAATTCACAGGTGTCCTACCACTGGGCCGTCCCCACCCTTTTCATTTTTTTATCTGGAGACAGTCTCAATAAATTGGCAGTCAGGACTCAGACTTGCAACCCTTCTGCCTCAGCCTCTCTCAGTGCTGAGATTACAGGCATGGGACACAGCATCCAACTTGATTTGGCTCTTTAATCAAAAAAGAAGTTTTGGGGCTAACAAGATAGCTCAGTGGTCTAAAGCCCGTGCTTAGGGAAGCTTAGGTAAGTGCAGGGATGGCAGTTTGATCCCCAGCACTGACAGCCATTAAAAAAAAAAAAAGTTTTTTTCAGGTAGAAAAATTGGGCCAGGGAGATAGCTCAGTGGAGTAAGTGCTTGCCTGGCAAGTGCAAGGTCCTGAGTTCAATCCCTGGTGCCATAAAAAAAAAAAAAAGGAAAGGAAGGAAGGAAGGAAGGAAGGAAGGAAGGAAGGAAGGAAGGGAAAGAAAAAATGATAGAAAGCCCTCCTCAGTCTTTATCATAGCCCAGGAAGCTTTTATCTATAATCCCACCAAAAAGTTACAGGAACCCTAGTGGGTCAATTCCAACCTACCACTTTCAGGGTAGCAAACGGTGACAATAAAGACACTAAAGCTATTTGTAGTGTGGGGGAGCCAAGAGGTCCTAAGTCCAGTCATGGTGATGGCTATTGGGAACAAATGCCTCAACCCAAAGCTGAACCTGGATTTTGATAATCCCTGAAGAAAGAAATGGCTTGAGGATGAGTGACTGCGAGTGGCAGGAGGAGATGGGTGCCACGCGCTGTGAGCGAGGCTAGACGGGGGCCTGAGATAGTCCTCGGCAGCTCAATTGGATAGAAACGTCACAGGTCGTCAAGACAGGGCCAGGCCCTCAAGGAGATAATATGGAAGACAAGGTGACTCCAAGGCCACCCTGGCAGAGACAGCACTCCCACTGTGGGCCAGATCTCAGGGACAAAAGAGTAAACAAATGCAGCCACATTCTTCCCTAGGGATGGGCACCAGGGATTGATACTCTGAATATGTACCGTGAAAGAGCCTAAGTCACTATCCCAACCCACAACAGGAAGAGAAACCCCCTGTTCAGTATTCTCATCCACTTGCTAAGTGACTTGCTTCCCCATGTGGTCCTGGATTTAATGCATTTCGCAAGCACAATGGTGCTTGTAATCTCATTGGCTGACCACAGTTTTGTCCCACCTCATGCCCACCTAAGCAAGTTGCTATGTTCTCCACCTTAGGCCCTCCTCACCATAAGGTTTTACTCTATACAAATCCCTGGAAGAGACAGCTTCCTGGGGCAACCTGCTCGAGTCCTCCTTCTGTTCCTCTCTTAGACAGGAGCTTTCTTTCCCCCAGTAAATACATTCTGCTCTTAACTTCCATAGTTCCTAAAATTCATTCTTTGGTTTTAGAGAACACAAACTCAGCCCAGCTATCTTTTTTTTTTTTTTTTTTTTTTTGGGGGGGGGGGGATTCATTCCCCTATATCAAAATCACCTCTGCAATATGCAGAGAAGCATGTGCAGAAAGAGTAGTCTGCATAACCTAATTGAGATAGTATCCGATGGATTCTGGCCCTAGTATGAATTACTGAATTACTATAGTAGTCATGTAATATGGCTAAAAACCCTTAAAGCAACAGCTTTATCTTCCCAGAGACCTTGCTGCCTCTTCTCTAACCCAGCCCAGGGTGTAATTTCCTTTCACCTTCCCCCCCACCCCATGCCTTGGGGAAGATCCCAATCAGCTCCCCAGGTATATCTAAACATTCCTGTCAAATGCGTCCCCCTAGCAAAAGGCCATAAAAGCCTCAGCCTCCCTTTGTTCCAGTTCAGAGAATCTCTATCACCCCCCCCCCATTCTCATCCTGTCCTCAAGGATAATACAGCCCCTTTTCCTTTTCCCTCCTGCCTTTCTCTGCTGAGCTGTTGCCTTAAAAACCTATCAGTATCTATAAAGTTTTGGGGTTGTGCTTCAACTCTGATGTGTAATCTTTCGAGTCTCAAGCCGGGCATGGTGGTGCACACCTGTAATCCCAGCACTTGGGAGGCTGAGGCAGGATGATCAGTGCGAGTTTAAGACTCGCCTGGGGTACAAAAGTGAGCTCAAGGCCAGCCTGAACTGCATAGCAAGACGCTGTCTCAAAAAAAAAAAAAAAAAAAATCTTTCAAGTCCCAGGAAGTCACAGCATCTATCTCCAAGCTAGATTTGGTTCTTCATCCTGAACTGTTTGTTCTGGTTCAAAGACCTCCAGATGCAAGTAGCACCTCAGAGCTACTTGCATTGCTTAAGGCCAATTGAAGGGACTAGGAAAAGTCCCAGCCAGCTCTGTACACAGCAGCACATGGAAATAGGCTCAGCCTCAGGCAAATAGAGACAACTCTGCTCTGCTCCTCCTTCCAGGAGTCACAAGTGGCCCTCCACAAAAAAACACCTTCACGTGGGAGGGTTTGGCAAGTAAAACACAAGCAGGGAGGTCAGAACACGAGTAAGAATTGAAACATCTAAGACAACTGCACTGAAAATATACGTATGCAGGTCCATTTTATGTCAGCTAATATCCCATATTAGTTTTCTAAATTATTTTGCAAGACTACAGTAGGAGCTGTCTGAGCCCATCACTTAGACAACCTAATAGATCATTTAAATATTTATACAATAGGCTCTGTTATACTAAAGTGGCATCCTAAAAATATCTCACAGGTCTATCTGCCCAACAATTCTAGACAGAAAACAAAAGATGGCATTTCCAGCCTGTATCTTATTATTCCAGCTTCCAAAGTACGCCACAGTCCCGTTTCCAAGGTGCACCCCAGAAGTAGGAGGCAGGACAACACCATGGTCAACCGTAATTTCCATAGATGCAATTTTAAGGCTTAAAAAAAAAGCTAACAATTTACGAATGCTTAGAGCAAAAGGAAAACAACGAGCTCCATGCTTCTGCCTCATGAGTGAGTTGGATGGTAAATTAGATCTGTTATGTCAGAATTTCATCTGTAGCTAAGGAACGCTCCACGCAGGGCATGAAGCTGATGTTAAGGGAGACCCACGGCTGAACGCATCTGGGGGCAGAGACAGCTCGTCTACCTTTCTGAAGCATGCAGGAAGGAAGATGGTGGCGGGCAAGAGCTAGAGAGGCCTCCCTCTGCGGCAACGTCGAGATGGGGTGGCGTCCTCTGGCAGTCTGCAGGGCTGCTGGGTGCACGTGACGCACAGGAAAACAAACAAGAAGCACAGGTGAATTTAAATGGCATTTCCTACCCATTCTTCTGTCCTAGCTTTTGTGTGTGTGTGTGTGTGTGTGTGTGTGAGAGAGAGAGAGAGAGAGAGAGAGAGAGAGAGAGAGAGAGAGAGACAGGGTCTCACTATATAGCTCAGGCTGGCCTTGAGCTCACACCAATCCTCCTGCCTCAGCCTCCCAAATGCTGAGATTACAGCATGCACCACCACACCCAGCTCCTAGCTTGTGTGTGTGTGTGTGTGTGTGTGTGTGTGTGTGTGTGTGTGTGTGTGTGTCTCACTATGTGGCTCGCTGGTTTGAACTCACTATGTGGCCCAGGCTTGCCTTGAACTCACAGTGATCCTCCTGTCTCAGTCTCCCCAGGGCTGGGATTACCAGTATATGACACCATGCCCAGTAAATAAAAACAAAACAAACAAAAAAAGACAATAGGCAATTGACAATGGCTGTTACATTACATACTGTTATCTTCAAAGTGGTCGTTCAGATTACCAAATGTAGGTATGCAAGACTAATCAAACAGACATTAACTGTTCCATTCAATAAGTGACATTTAGAGGTGGGCGTGATGACACGTGCCTGTAATCTCAGCACTTGGGAGGCTGAGGCAGAACAATCAATGTGAATTCAAGACCAGCCTGGGCTACAAAAATGAGCTCAAGGCCAGCCTGAACTGCATAGCAAGACCCTGTCCCAAAAAAAAAAAAAAAAAAAAGTGACATTTGTAAGAAAATGAAGCATTTAGGCTTCTGATGACAAGAACTTTCAACCACAAGTGGGAGCGGGCTTGAAAGGACTCCAATTTGTTTCCTCCACTGGCCCAAAATGACTGTTCTCAGTCACAGCTTTGGGCTGAACTGAATTCTACCGCCCGAAGGCTTGCTAATCAGCACTGTCAGTGAGCTCCGAGGGCAGAAGTGGGTCTTCTCGCCCTAGCGTGCAGCCCTGTCCACGGTCAGGACCACAGCCCTGGAGCAGACCGCTCCTCCAGACTCACACCCACAATCCTAAGGGCTGAGAAACATACACGCCACCACGCCCGGCCGTTCCCTGCCTCAGCCCACCCTACTGAGTGTCGCTGTCTCATTCTTGGGATGACCCTCAGCTCGCTGGGACCAGGAGGGCTCTCAGAGCCCAGCTCTGGACAGAAGCCGCTGCTGCTGTGTGCACAGGGCAGTGCCACTGGGAGCCACAAAGGCTTGGAAGGAGCTGCAGGGAGGAAGACCAGGAATGTCTCCAGGTCGCAGGCAGACCAGGGCTCCACACACCCAAGTGCTGAGAGAAATTCACAGCCCACTCTCATGCACCAGCCTCCCAACCCCCAACAGAGGCACAGCCCATGATAATATCTAGGATCCCAGCCCTCACGAGGCTGAAGCAGGAGGGTCCCTGAGAATTCAAGGCCAGCCATTAACAGGGACTCGTGGCAACACATCTTTTCCTGTAATATTTTTATCTTTTAGTTTAAAATTCACCAGGTTGCTCAATCCCACTCATTTTTGTGTCTCTGGCACCATGAATTAAGGGGCAAGCATCCCTGCAACAGTGGCCCATGAGGAACAACTCCACTACTAATCCTAGCTTTGGGATAGGAAGCAGGAGCACACTGTCCGAGGGCGAGGGCTCTGAGTGAGCTGCACACCAGGCTCTGTGACTGACTCTGAAGCCTCTGGACCAGGACAGGTGAACCCAGACACACACAGCTACTCACCTAGGGCATGGGGACCACTCTCTGTCTGAGCTGGGGTACGATGCCGACTGCAGGTACAGCGAGACTGAAGTGAGGTTTTCCTTAGGAAGTTCATTTTGGAATGATGGGGCATCATTAGGCAGCGCCCTGGAGAGAAAAAGACAGGTAAAGTCCATTGGTTCTCACGACCTGGACCTCTTAGCTCAGGTACATTCCAGGCAGTGGAAGAGAGGTGTCAGCAGAACACACGTGTCTGCATATCTGCGCTTTGGCTGAGTTATAAATCTAGGAAGTTTGTGCGCACCAGCAAGCCCAGTACTGGAGAGGCTGAGGCAAGAAGATCACTGCCTGGGCTATAAAGAGGGTTCAAGACTGGCCTGGACTATACAGCAAGATTCTGTATCAGAAAGAAATAAAAATAGACAGACAGACAGACAGACAGACAGACAGACAGACAGACAGACAGATGATAGATGCATAGATAGATGACAGAAAGATAGATAGATAGATAGATAGATAGATAGATAGATAGATAGATAGATAGACAGACAGACAGACAGACAGACAGGCAGGGAAAAAAAGTGCTTTTGTTGAAACACCTGGACTTAGCCAAGCGTGACAAGATTTCACCACAGCAGGGCTCCTGCTTGCTGCCTTTCGTGTTTCAGAACGAAGTCCTGAGCAATCTCGGCCCAGCTCGGGGCACAAGTATGACAGAACCACGGTCACACATGGCTGGAGCCACACAGTGCTGTGGGTCACACACAGGCTGTGCTCTGTTTGGCCAGGGAAACAAATGACTTCCAGCAAATGCAGCTCTTTCTTACAAAGACACTGTGGAGCTAGGCCACACCCCTTTAGGAAAGTGCATGCGTGGCACTGCAGGGCCCCCACCGCCCACCCTCCCACGCCCCCAACCTAGGGCAGCAGTGCAGGGCCCAGGCTCAGGAAAAGAGGCATGGCTAATCCACTCCATCTTTAGCCAGAAAAAAAAAAAACCACATTCGATTCTCAATCATGAGGCAAAGGAATATTCCTGACCTCCCTTTATGTGACCAAGATATAAAACATAAACATCAACAAGGACACAAATGGGGGCCAGCAAGATAGCTCAGTGGTCTAAAGCACTTGCTTTGGCAACCACAGGGACCATAGTTCAATCCCTGGCACCACATGCTGCACCAGCCCCACCCTCAGGGCAGGCTGAGTGGGCTATACCATAAATAAATAAAATTTAAAAAAAAAAAAAAAAAAAAGGAGGGGCTGGGGAGATAGCTCCATGGCACAAGTGTCTGCCTGGCAAGAGTTCAAACCCTGGTCCCACAAAAAAAAAAAAAAAAAAAGGGAAAAGGACACAAATGACATGGAAATTGGGAACAGCAAGTGATCTTTAAAAATGAGTTTTCAAAGGTGGGCAAGAGGGGCTGGGGAGATAGCTCCGAGGCACAAGTGCCTGCTGGGCAAGTGCAAGGTCGTGAGTTTGAACCCTGGTCCCACAAAAAAAAAAACAAAGGTGGGCAAGATAGCTTAGCGAACCAAACGCTTGCTTAGGCAAGCACAGGGACCAGGGTTCAATCCCTGGCAACCCTGCTGGTCCCACCCCCAGGTGTGCTGAGATCAAGATGGCTTCTGGGCATGGTGGCACATGCCTGTAATTCCAGCACTAGGGAGGCTGAAAACAGGATCAGTGCAAGTCTGAGCTGCATAGTGAGACCCTACACAAATAAAAAAATAAATAAAATGAGGGGCCCAGTGGGACGGCTCAGTGGCCTAAGGCACCTGCTTAGGAAAGCTTAGGCAACCGCAGGGACCTGGGTTCGATCCCCGGCACTCCATGCTGTGGGCCAGCCCCACCCTCAAGGCAAGCTAAGCTGGCCATAAAATAATAATAATAATAATAATAATAATAATAATAATAATAATAACAACAATAATAAAAACAGGTTTTAAAAAAACTGCCACTTTTGATCAAAACAGTAATACTCATAAGTAGAATTTCCTAGCACAGTTAGAAGCAAATAAAATTGGAGGGAAGAGGCAAAAAAAATTATTCATTAAATTTTAGTTCAGCCGGGCGTGGTGGCACACGCCTGTAATCCCAGCATTCGGGAGGCTGAGGCAGGAGGATTGGTGCGAGTTTGAGACCAGCCTGGGCTACAAAAGTGAGCTCAGGATCAGCCTCAACTGCATAGCGAGACCCTGTCTCAAAAAGACAAAAAAAAAAAAAAATTTTAGTTCAAAGGAAAAAACTGATTTACATATGTGTGTGCTTCAGCCATTTCTGGTTTTCTTTCTTGAGAAAGGCTCTCACCATGTATCCCAGGCTGGCCGTAGAGTCTCAGCAGTCCTCCCGCCTCAGCCTCCCAAGCACTGGAATCACAGGCACACACCACCCATGTCTCCTAGCCACCTTTTCTCACTAGCGAGGACCACACACAGTGCTTCACACTGAGCTATAGCCTCAGTCTTTTCTGTATCATTTCATATACAGTGTCAGTAAGTCACTAAATTGCCCAGGCTGGGTTCAACCCTGGAGTCCTCCTGCCTCAGCCTCCCAGAGTGCCAGGATTACAGCACCAGCTTTCCATTCCTGCTTCTTGACTCTATCCTGGGAGCTAAAGTTTCCACCCAAGGGGGCTCGGCCTTCCCAGCCATCTCTCAGCTGTACATTGACTGCATCTCTCTCCCACTCTATGGTTAGGTCCACCTGACTCCAAAATTCAGCCTAACTAAAGAAAAAGAAATTCCATGAAGGAAGAGCAGTGCTTGTAGGTGTTAGCACTGAAGAGGCTGAGGCAGGCGGACTGCACAGCCAGGCTCCTTGCAGTTACCTGTTGCCTTCCGGCAGCACCGCATCCTCGTCAGAGCTCATCTCCATGGGGAACATGTCCTCGTCCTCAGACGTGTTGGTAGTGTCATCTCTTTTCAGACTGTCCAGCTGGGACTTCCTCCTGCGCTTTCTCCTCTTCTTTGCCAGCAAGCTGCCAGATAGGGCCTCGTTGGGGGGCAGGCCTGGGGCAGGGGTGCTGGGGTCCAGGCCCCTGGTCCTGTCCACCGGATTCCTCCTCAGCTGGCACTCCATGCGCGAGGCACCCTCCGATGGGATGGGGGATGTGGCCAGGTACGTTGGGATTACCTCCTGCAGGGGTGCAGGGCAGAGACAGGCTGGGGGCTCAAGCTAGGTCTCACCCAGGAGACCGCACCCTGGGCCACTGAGGGTCCCAGCCACAGGGGCTGGACACGCTGCTGCCCCCTCCCACAGACAATCAGAAGGTCAAGCATCACCAACGATGGGAGAAAGGCAGAGAGCTGCCTGTCAGGGACGTCAAGGGAAGGAGGTAAGCAAAGAACAGCATAGCTCTCTAGGACAGGGACTCTGTTTACATTTCAGTGCCAGTGGGTGGAAAAATACAGGACATGTATTATTAATATGCACCGAATTAAGGTATTCTTTTTTTAAAAAAAAAAAACCAAGTCGGGCTGGCAAGATAGCTCAGCAGTCTAAAGGGCCTGCTTAGGCAACCACAGGGAACACGGTTCAATCCCTGGCACCACATGCTGCGGCAGCCCCACCCCCAGGGGAGGCTGAGCCAGCCATACAAGAAAGAAAGAAAGAAAGAAAGTTTAAAAAAAAAAAGTCACTAGCTGACAGCTGTGCTCACATGCCACCTCCACCTGCCACCTCTACCGGGACACCCATGGGCCACTGGCTTCCTTCCTCAGAAACAAAATGTCCCAGCACGCAAAAAGCCAAGGCTGGAGGATTGTCCCATGTTCAAGGCCAACCTGGGCTGTGTAGTGGGTTCAAAGACACCTTGAACTACATAGCGAAAGGATCTCAAAAGAAAGACAAAATAGATCTATACCTTGGAATAAAAACACGAATACGTAAGGCCCATGGCTCACAGACCTGAAGCGGGTCAACTGAACGCAATGAGCTCAAGACCAGCCTGGACTGCACAGCGACAGCCTAGCTCCAAAAACCAAAACTAAATAAAAACAAATGAACAGGAAGTAATAGAAAATAAAAGGGATCTGGTCATTCGACATCTGGCCGCATGACACCTGATGCATCGGGGTAACCCACACACTGTGGGCGCCGGTCGGGCTGCGGCTCCCCGTCCCCGAACTGAAGCAGGCCAGGTCTCGTGTCCGTGGCTGCCCACCACAGAGTCAGAGCTCGGCCCCCAGACCTCACTATCCACACTGCAAGCGGGGGCGGGCGGGGGGCCTCGACCCCCACCACCATCCTCACCTGATCGTTGTCTGCTTCTTGTACAAAAAACGCTTCTCCATTGTCACCCAATTTCATATGCAAGTCCACAGACTCCCCATTGATTTCTATATCAACCTAAAGAGAGTAAAACAGACAGAGAGGCTGGCCATGCAGCACAGCTCACGGGCGCAGGCGCCTGACCACAGACACGCATGCGCACGCGGCCCAAGCCCTGTGTGTCCGCCCGATCCTAGTGCATCCAACTCGAGCCCTTGTGCATCCGGGCTCCGGACACTACAGCCCTGACTCTGAGCGACCCAGGATGCCCATGCTCCCCAAGCCTCCTGGCCCAGCTCCCCTTCTCCAGCTGAAAAGGAGTGACAGCCCAGGGCTGCAGAGCTGGAGCCTGTAGAGCCCAAGGTCCAGCTGCAGTCTAAATCTGGTGCTGGGTATAAGATAACATCCTAGAACTTTAGCCTGCCATGGGATGGGACCCTGGAGCTTCTCCCTGAAATTCCCAGAACCAACCATTTACTGCATTCCTGCTGCGAACTCAGGAGTGTGAATATGTAACCCCTTTCTAAGGGCTTCCCTCTGCATGGTAGCAGACAGACTTCTCCAAGACATTTGCCACAAACTACCTCAAAATCCCCCCCCCCCCCCAGCTTTCTGCAGTAGCTCTGGAGTCCTCTTTCCTGAGGGCTTTTTTTTTTTTTTTTTTTTTTCAGGACTGGGGTTCAAATTCACGCACGACCTTGCGCTTGCCAGACAGGCACCTGTGCCACGGAGCTATCTCTCCAGCCTCTCCTGAGAGCTTTTACTGGGTGAGGTCAAAACCATAATGAACATTGCTGCCCAGCACCATCCCACAGAAAGGCAGCTCATGAAAACAGGACGCTGAGTCCTCGTCCACCTTCCTCACTGAAGCTGGCATCATGTGACTCCTGGCTCTTCCCACAGTTAAGATGACCATGGAAGCAAAGTATTTTGAGTCCATGCAGGAAATTGAGGCAACCAGGAAAGCGCTGCTAAAGACCCTCAGGCGAGAGAACTCCAGAGCTGCTGCAGGAAGTGGCAAGGGCAAGGGGAAGAGTGGCTGTAATGAGGGGGGGATTCTGAAGGGATCCGTGGCCACGCACCTCTTACTGTGATACACTTTTCTTTGTAGTGCTCCTCTCCATTTTTCAGCCTCGTAAGCCATCACACATCACTCTCCCTGCACACCTGTTCTCATTAGTTGCGGCCTTAGAAACCCATGCCACACTCGGGGACCACAGGGGAGGTGCCTGGCCAGGGCCCTGATGCTCACCTGCGCTAAGAAACATCATCAGCCCCTCATCAAGGAGGGGACCAGAGTTCAACTACAGCAGGGAGCAGACGAACCACACCCCTGGGGCCAGGCCCAATCCCTGAGACCAAGGACCCAGCACTCAGATGCCAGTGAACACCTTGCATGACTGACCGGCCACTGTCCAGCCAGGGCACAGCCACATCTGAGGGAGGCTCATAGTGTGAGCGGGAGAGCCCAGGCCAGGGCAGAGCCACCTTACCACTTTCTCCCGAGAGCGCAGGACGCCCATCTTCCCGAAGCGGACGTGGAATGGGGAGCACTGCAGGGTCCCATTGGGCTGGCGGATGACAATGATGTCGATGCACCCAGACAGGGTGGCAGGGTTCAGCCCCTTGTACAGCTCCTTCACTGTCACAAACACCTGGCCGGCCAGCTGCCCCACGTAGTTCATGGTCTGAGCCTGGGAAACAGACAGAACTCTAAAACTCTCAACTCTTGACCCGCGGGTCCAGGAGACTTGGAGACCAACAGGATGAACTCATGTCAAGTTCAAACATGAGTGTTTCTGAAGCTTGGCACCATGGCCCACACCTGTCATCCCAGCACCCTGG
Source organism: Myocastor coypus (assembly GCA_004027025.1). Taxonomy (NCBI): domain Eukaryota; kingdom Metazoa; phylum Chordata; class Mammalia; order Rodentia; family Myocastoridae; genus Myocastor; species Myocastor coypus. The sequence continues at coordinate 12,039 of PVJA010018726.1, forward strand.
GAGGCTGTGGTACGAGGACCCCAAGTTCAAGCCAAACTCTAAGAAAGACCCTGTCTCAAAAAAACCCTAAAAAACAAAAAGGGCTGGAGATGAAGATCAGTTCAAAAGCCTTGAATTCAATCCCGCAACACCTGGCCCGGCTAAAACACCCATTCTCTACCTCTGCAAGTCCACAGCCTTAACTAACCTGGAGCAAGCAGGTGTACCTGGTTCCTATAAAGATGACACAATGTATCCTAAGATGATACCACATTGGTACAATGTGCCATAATATAGGGTGCTACTGATACAATGTATCACTCAAAGGATGCCTTGAAGTGAACTTTGTAGCCCTGCTCCATCTTACAATGAATCCTCCTTTATAAACTGTGCCTGTCATTGCCATAGGAGGTCACAGCCCAGCCCCAGAGCCCCCAGTCCAAGACAATGATCGCTCCAAGAAATGCCACTGATAGATGTCACTAATCATATCCCTGCCCTATAGTCTTCCATTTCACAGGGAGCAGAAATTGAAGGTAGTCTCAAGGTACCCAAGTTCTTTTTTTTTTTGAAGAATTTTTTTTTCTCTTGTTTCAGAACTTTTGTTTATTTATTTATTTTTATGGCCAGCTCAGCCCGCCCTGAGGGCAGGGCTGGCGCAGCATATGGTGCCGGGGATCGAACCGGGGTCCCTACAGCCGCCTAAGCTTTCCTAAGCAGGCACTTTAGACCACTGAGCCATCCTGCCGGGCCCAAGGTACCCAAGTTCTGAGGAGGAAGATTCTGTTTGAAGGAAATACAAAATGTACCCAGGAGGCCAACAAGATAGTTCAGCAGACTAAGCACCTACTTAGGCAAGTGCAGGGACCAGAGTTCAATCCCCAACACCACAAGCTGCACCAGCCCCGCTCCCAGGTACACTGAGTCAGCCACTGAGACTGGGCGTGGTGGTACACATGTGTAACCCCAGGGCTGGGGAGGCTGAAACAGGAGGATCACTATGAGTCTAAGCTGCAGAGTGAGATCCTGTACCAAATACATACAAAAAATAAATAAATAAAATGCACACAGGGACCGAAGCCCCTCATACAGACCTTCCAGCATGACAGAGGGGGTAGAATTCACATTCCCAGAGGAAACTCCCTGTGACCACTGCTATGCTAGGCTGGAGACTTTTCCTACTGCACAAGTTTCTGAGATAAGATCCCACTAACAGTCCAGGCTGGCCTCCAGTCCTCCAGCCTCAGTCTCCCAGGTGCTAAGCTTACAGGCATAGCACCTTGAACCCCAGCACTTGGGAGGCTGAGGCAGGAGGATCACCCAGGAGTTTGAGAGTTGAGGCCAAGCTGAGCTACACAGTGAGCTCAAGACCAGCCTGAGACACACAGCAAGACCCTGTCCCCCAACCAATAAAATAAAGATGTGTATTCTTTCTCAGGCCTCCTTACAGATGTCCTTCATAATAAATGCTGGGCAAATGCTTGAGAGATCACAGTATAAACCAGCTGGGCATTGATTCCCAAATGCCACTTCCTTTAGCTACCTTTGAAGTAAAAGACTGAAGGAAGAGCCTGACTTCTCCACAGAGATCTGAAGCCCCATAAAACCAGCCAGCACCCCTCCCTCGCCACTAGGGGATCTCCTCCCTACCGCACTTTCCGGATTCCTGGTGTCCAAAGAGATGCAGGATCAGGATGGGGCAGACAGGGGGTTGTTTTGACCAAGGAATTTATTTTATTGTATTATTTATTTATTTATTTATTTATTTATTTATTTATTTATTTATTGTCTTTTTGAGACAGGGTCTTCCTATGCAGTTCAGACTGGCCTTGAACTCACTTTTGTACCTCAGGCTAGTCTTAAACTCGCACTGATCCTCCTGCCTTAGCCTCCCAAGTGCTGGGATTACAGGCATGTGCCACCACGCCCGGCATAGGAACAGTATTTTTATAACCTCAAGGTAATGAAGAAAAAGCAGAGAAGAAAACATGACACTCCCATGTCTAATAAAACAGCTTTAAGACATCTGCTCCTTCTTCAGCCCTGGCTGGATTCTTCTTCTTTTTTGCATTTGTTTGTTTGATTGATTGATTTTTTTGAGGAGTCTCTGCTATGTAGCCCAGGTTGTCTTGATCTATAGGCAATTCTCCTGCCTCAGCCTCCTGAGTGCTGGGATTACAGCATGGATCACTTAAAGTTACTTAAGTGGGAAAGTTACTTACATCTACTGATTTCCATGTCAAAATGTGTCAAGAAGCCGGGTGTGGTGGTGCACGCCTGTAATCCCTGCACTTGGGAGGCTGAAGCAGGAGGATAGGTGCGAGTTCGAGACCAGCCTGGGCTACAAGAGTGAGCTCAAGGTCAGCCTGAACTGCATAGTGAGACCCTGTCTCAAAAAGCCAAAAAAAAAAGTGTCAAGAAATAACTGCTTCACCCAACAGGGCTTTATTTCCTTGAGGGTTCCACAAGCCCTAGTTCCAAAGTTTCTGAGAGGGGCTGTGGAGATAGCTCAGCAATCTAAGCACCTGCTTGGCAAGTGCAGAGACCAGCATTCGATTCCCAGTACCACAGGCCATGCCAGCCCCACCCTCAGTGTGGGTGCACTGAGCCAGCCACAAAGACTGGGCGTGGTGGTACATGCCTGTGATCCCAGTGCCAGGAAGGATGAAAACAGGACAATCACTAGGAGTCCAAGCTGTGTAGTTGAGACCCTGGACAAAATATATGAACTTTTTTTTTTTTTTTTTCCTTTTTGAGACAGGGTCTCACTATGCAGTTCAGGCTGGCCTTGAGCTCACTTTTGTAGCTCAAGCTGGTCTTGAACTCGTACTGATCCTCCTGCCTCAGCCTCCCAAGTGCTGGGATTACAGGCATGAGCCACCACGCCTGGCTAAAATATATGAAATTAAAAAAATAAAAAATAAAGTTTTGAGAAAGAATTCAGCCAGACTTAGATGCGATAAATTAGGCAGTGTCCTGGGGAACTCTGGGGTTACCCAACAAATGTGCGTGTATTTTTCTCCTCCTTTTTTTCTCTATTTCTCTCCCCCCTCCCCAACCCCAGTACTAAGAACTGAATGACAGACCTTGTCATTGAGCTGCACCCTCAGCCCTTTTTATTTTCTATTTTGAAACAGAGTCTTACTAAGCTGTTAAATGCCTAGGCTGAATTGGAACTTGTGATTCTCCTGCCTCAGCCTCCTGGGGTGCCCGAATCATACATGTATACCACCACATTGGCTCGTAATTGTGTTTTAAATGTGGCATCTGGGGCTGGGAAGATTGTTCAGTAGTCTAATAGTCTGCCTGGCAAACACAAGAACCTGGGTTTGATCCCTGGAACCATGGGGCATCCTGAGTGCTACCACACAAAGCCAGGTGTGGTGGCATCCTCCTGGAAACTGGTGGGGTGGCACCTGCCTATAATCTCAGGGCGGGGAGGCTGAAACAGGAGGATCACTGAGTCCAAGCTGTGTAGTGAGATCCTGTATCAAATAAATTTTAAAAAATAAATACTTTCATTCAACTGTGGCATCTTCAGTTTGGCCTTCTGGGGCAATGCATGCTTTCTGAGGTTGTTTCATCTTTCTGGAGCTCCCTAGGCAGATCCTTCCCTGGTAAAAGTGATGACACAGAGAGCACAGGGCCTCACAGGGGCTCAAAAGCCCCACTGTGGCTTCGGAGTGTTCCAGAAAGGGCTACACTGCTGACCTGGCAGCACAAAGCGACCGGGCCCTGTGCCTCCTCACCCAGCTGTGATGTTAGGAAATTCTGCATTTAGTCCAAAATCCCCAGAATCTGTCTCTGGACTTATCCAAGTGCCAAGAAATGTCCTTCCAGAACTTTCACCAGAATGCAAGGCCCAACCCAGGCCTGTGGTGTCCCAGGAGCCCTGTTATCAGGCCCGTCCAGTGGGGACATCAGGGCCAGATGAGGGCTCCTGGCCCTGCCCAGCAAAGCATTGCCTTCACAGAGGCCATGGGCGGTGACACCAAGACAGTCCCACCTGCACGGGTCAGCAAGGCCCAGCCAGGTGGGACAGGACCTTCCTAGGCACCCCAGGCTGGGTCCCTCACCACTGGGGTGGGGATGACGCACTACAGTCCCATTGCCAGCAGCAAGAACAGCCCTGCAGATAGAGATCCACACATAAATGCGGATTACAGCTCAGAGTTGAGAGGGGGATTAGGAGCGATCGTCCACAGGGCTCCGTAATGGGATAGGGTGAGGCTGCTGAATAATGGATGGAGGCTGCTTCGCTCTGTGAATGATAATATTTAAGAGTAATGTGAATGGAAAAACTGCAGAATTATTTATACTCTAAGCCCGGTTTGTAAGCATGACATCTACATACCTTCTGATATGTACCGCAAAACTCAGGAATGTTACAGACCCACAGAACAAGATTTCTGGGGCTCCAGCTGGGTACAGTGGAGCACACCTTCAAGCCCAGGGCTTGGCAGGCTGAGGCAGGAGGAGCACCAGAAGTTCAAGGGTCTCACTAAGTTGCTGGAGCTTGGCTTAAACATAATATTCTCAGGCTAGGGAGATAGTTCAGCAGAAAACACACCTGCCTGGCAAGGGTAAGATCCTGAGTTTGATTCCTGGTACAAAAAAAAGACACCCTCCTGCCTCAGCTTCCTAGGGCATCTGACAGTTTTTAATAATCTCAAAAGAACTGGAGGTGAAGGACAAGGGAAACTGTGGTGCACTCAGCTCAGCCTCCATGTCACTGAAGCCACTGGACAGCACGTGGAGGCCGTCTGCTGTCACCTGATAGTCAGTGCGTGACCCCTGGCTCTCATGTAGCTGAGATTGTGCAATGCACGGCCATCATGTGCCACAAGACAAGTGTCCCCAGGTTCCTGCCAAGGAACACAGAGGGCCTGGTCAGTGGGGTGTGAGGACACAGAAGACGTAGTTGGCCCACACGCACATCTAGGTGGCCTGAGCTCTGGACCCGGACCATCTAACATAAGGGCCACAGTCTCCTCACAGCCCGGCAGGAGCCTGGCCAACCTGCTTATCCCCAACCTGGGCCAAGTGTCCCGGGTCCATGGTCTCAGGCTCCTCCTCCCATGACTCCGTGCCCAGGGCAGGTTACTCACCACCTGCACCTGTAAGATGGGTGATTTCCACTGTGCCCCAACACAGGATGGAAACAGGGAGAACCAGGAAAGGCTCCTGCTGGGTACATTCACCCTATAAAATCGGGGGGCGTGGGGGGGTGCAGAGATGCTCTATAGTCACACACAGCTCCAGATAGAAACGAGACCTCAGAGCCAGGCACGGTGATGCATGCCTGCCGTCTCCACACTTGCAAGGCTGAAGCGGGAGGATCTCTGTGAGTTCGAGGCCAGACTGGATTATATAGGGGAGACCCTCATCTCAAAAATTAAAATGAGTGAAGTGGACCAACGTTCGATAAAGTTTGAGACCCCACACAAGACTTCCTGCATGGGGCCTTCAGCAACATCAGGCAAATCCTGGTTATAGCAAAGCAAGTCCTCAATCCAACAGTTAATCGGCCAGAATGTCCTGGTGTTTCCCAAAATGTTCCAGAGCCATCCTATTAATGTGCAGCACCTCCACCCCAGGTCTGTCTGGAATAAGGAGCTGGGACCCCCCAGCCCTCCATGGGGACCCCTCCATCACTTCATGGGTCAGACCCTGCCCTGCGGGCAACAGACACTGCAAAGAAGGAAGGCTGGGGGGATTGGGGCACCTGCAGTGACTTGGGGATCGAAGCACAGGGCAGGGCTGTCCGTACCCACAGACAGCCTTCATGGACACCACCAGCTCAGACTGTGGAGAGCTACGGATGGCAGCAGGCACAGCCTGCGATCCTGGGCCTTGCCTCAAACAGAAACGGAACCTGGGATTTAGCTCAACGGCGTGGCGCCTGCCTGGCAAATGTGAGGTCCTGAGTTTGATTCCAAGTTCAAAAAAAAAAAAAAAGTTGGAGATGTAGGGTGAATGGGTGAGCTCTCTGGGTGAACACTCCACACCCTAGTATTGAAGGAAGAGGAAGAGGAGGAGGAGGAGGAGGAGGAAGAGGAAGAGGAGGAAGAGGAAGGAGGACAATGATGACAATGACGAAGGTCACTAGGATGATGACAACAGCCACTCTCTGACACCCCCCCATGCCCTAATGGCTCCCTGCACCCCAGCTGGTGAGTGCACACGATTTCCTCTCATCTGCACAAATGGGAAACTGAGGCTCACAGAGTGTTTCTTGGTTTCTACATTTTCCTCAACAGCTTACATCCATTCATAAAACCCAGGTTAGGGATCAAAGAATAAAGAGTAAATTTCACGTTGAATACTACACCACTGCCTCATTCAAGCACAAAAAGAGGGGTAGGGGAAATAGACAGCTCTGTGGCACAAGTGCCTGCCTGGCAAGTGCAAGTTTGAACCCCAGAGGGAAAGAAAGAAAAGGAAGGAAGGAAGGAAGGAAGGAAGAAAAGAAAAGTTACAAGGTTATCTTCCCCTAAACATCTCTCCTATCCAGTGAGAAAGAACTGTTCTAGTCTGTACTCCTGATCACAGGAGGCCAGCCTGCACTACATAGTGAGACCTCCAAAACACACAAAAAAATTAAAAACAAACAAAATCTACTACCTAAATATCAAATACCAGTGGAGCAGGTATTTATTCCCAGCACTCTCAGAGGCTGAGGCAGTATTTAAAGTTCAAACTGGCCGGGTGTGGTGGCGCACGCCTGCAATCCCAGCACTTGGGAAGCTGAGACAGGAAGATCAACGGGAGTTCCAGACCAGCTTGGGCTACAAGTGAGCTCAATGCCAGCCTGAACTTCATGGTGAGACGACCCTGTCTCAAAAAGACAAATAAATAACTAAATAAAGTTCAAACCCTGAGCACCTAACAGGTCCATCTCCAGATTTTTTTTAAAAGCACAACAGGCTGAGGCTGCAGCTCAGCGCGAATGTCTTGGGCTCTCGAACCACTACCAGTGCCGCCTGAGACAGAAACAGCACCCCTATTCCTACCCTGGGCCTCCCCAGCTTCCCACAAACCCTGGCCGGGCTGGGAGAGGACCAGGCCTGCCCCGCAGTAGGGATCTCAAATCAGAACTAGCTCGGGCCCTGGCTAGCCGCCTGGCAAGCTACGTGACCTTGGGCGCGTGGCCCTGCGCAGGCCTCAGTTTCCCCGGGGGCTCCGGAAGGGTTCACCTTCCCATCCCACCCGCCCCGGGGTGCAGCTCGGCCAGGCCCAGGCCCGCGCGACGCAGGGCTCCGGGAGGCTCAGTGCTCGGGCTCGCACCCCGACAGGCCCAGAACACTGCGGGCCTGTGCAGACCCCCCACAGGGACACTCACCCTCCACGCCGCGCCGTGCGTGGCCACCTTTGTATGCAAACAGCTTGCCCTGGGCCTACGTTCTGCGCGGAGCGGGCGGGGCGGTCCGGGGCGGGGCCTGCGGGTGTGGGCGGCTCTGGGCCCACGGGGCGGTGCCAGGGGACCTTGGAGGTGCGGCTGTGCGGCCGCTTTCAGCGTCCGCCCTGATGGCTGCCACTGGCCCTGTGGCACTGCCTGCCAAGGTTTTCCTGGCTGAAGGCCTCAGGCTGTGCCTCTGCTCCCTAGCTGGAGCCAGGGTTCTGCATTTTAGCAGTCTGGACAGATTGCAAACTACCGTGGATGTCTAATTTTTATAGATTTTTTACAATGGAAGACTCATTGTGAAAAACCCCTCCTCAGAATCCACCCCCTGGCTTTCAACACAATCCCCCGTCTTCCTTGCTGGTCCTTGGAGCCAGTGAGACAGAGTCTCCCTGTGTTGCCCAGGCCGACCCCCAACTTCAAACTCTTAGCAATCCTCCCACCTCAGCTTCCAGACCACTGGGCTCACAGAAGTGCAGAACGGTCGCACCTCTTCTTGCCGCTTTCTGCAGCAGCTCTGGAGTCCTCTTTTCCTGAGGGTCTTCAGCCTTGCTGCCCTCCTTGCCTCAGTGTCCTGATGGATTCAACATACTTCCCTTTCATGGTCATTTTGACTTTAGGAAGGAGCCACAAGTCCCAGTGCCAGATCCAGTGGCTGAGCTGGGGGAGGGTGCAGCCTGGTGAGCTGTCTTTCTGCAGGATTAGCACTGGGCAGCAGCACTCTCTCTGGTCCCAGCTGGTAACAACTCTCAGGAAAGAGAACCCTAGACCTGCTGCAGACAGCGTTCAGTTTGATGGGATGAGTATGTACAAAACTAGGAGAGATTCTGAGGAGATTCCGGCAGCGTGTCTCTTCCAGCTTATGTTTTGACCACCCTCTGTGTCAGCCACCTCAGAGTAGGGTGGGCACAAGACCAGGTACAGGGCAGCTGGGAGTCGCCTGCCAGGCCATGCACCCCTCCCCTTCCCGATCCTCCGCTGCCCTTCCCTAACCTCACCTGTGACTGTCACTGCTTTGCAAGGGACAGAAGCACCATGCCTGCTCCCCCCACTAACCTGATGATCAAGGCCTCCGCCCATGCTGTTGCTGCTCATTTCACAGTCCCCAGGACCCCAGGTTCAGAAGGCACCTGGTGTGACAAGAAAACTCCAGGCCAAACAGAGCAGCACAGCCACAGTCCTGGGAGGGCAAATGGTGAACACAAAGGTCCTGGGTGGGGCTGAGAGGGCAGAGGCCCAAACCTTGGGGGGCTGGCAGGCAAAGCGAGGTGCTGCATGTTGCGCAGAGGTTGCTCTAGGAGGAGCCTCAACTCGGGACTGTGGGCCTCCATCCTCCACGGAGATGGATGCCAGAGTGGACGCCACAGGCACCTGCTCCATGCTGAGGGAGAGAGAGGTCCTGGCTCTGGAGCAAAAACCTCAGGCTGGTGAGGCAGGTCAGCTCGGAACTCAGGCTTCTTTCCAGCTGCCTAGGGATGGAGGAGGCGCTCCCAGCCAGTCCTGAGGTGTAGTGATCCGTAGGTCTTGTGCAAGAAAGAGGAGCAGAGAGAGGAGGAAGAGAGGAAGAGGGGGGCAGGTAGTGCTGTGCGGGGGGCAGGAGCAAGCTGTGTGGCGCCTGTGGTGCGTGCACTCCAAGGCTGAGGCAGGACAATCAGCGGCTTTCCAGTCAAGCCTGGGCTACATGATGAGTTCAAGGCCAGCCTGGACTACACAGTGAAACCCTGTGGAAGGAAGGAAGGAAAGAAGGAAGGAAGGAAGGAAGGAAGGAAGGAAGGAAGGAAGGAAGGAAGGAAGGAAGGGAGAGCAAACTAGCTTTCAACTACCTTAATTATTCAAATTTAGAGATGGAGGTGGGGTTATCTAGAACTTTGGAAGCAAGAAAAGGGAAAAGAAACAAAAAGCCCAGAGCCTCCCCCCCAGGCCAGGTCAGATTCTCCAGGGCAGAGTAGGTGCCCACATAGGGGAGGATGAGTTTCCCAGGCCACGGCTGTCGGGAGCCCCCAGGGCCCCGTGCTGTGTCAGCTACCTGCCTGGTGACCAAGTGACTCAGCCTCTGAGGTGATCCCCTGGGCCAATTCCTGTGCCTGGTAGGGGGCAGCACTCTCTGGAAAGGAAGGAGGGACCCAGCAGGCTGCATTCCAGCCTCAATCTCCCCTCCCAGGAAGTGGGGTCCCAGTGGCCCTAAGTGGGGGCCTCGCTGCCTTGGCTTGTAAATTCTAAACTGCGGAGCATCCTGTAGGGCAAGGCAGTGCACGCCCATAAGCCTAGCACGGGAGGCCGAGCCAGAACCCATGCAAATTTCAGTCCTGCCTGGGCTACAAAGTGAGCTCACAGCCTCAAAGTGGCAAGTGACAGCAGGCAAGAATCCATTGCGTGGGGACAGCGCTGCCCGCTGCCTGCTGTGCTGGCAAACACAGCTGCTGAGCTTCCTGGCTGACTGACTGGCTGGCCGGCTTGAGTCCCAGCAGGACTGAGAACACCTCAGTCCCCACATCAGCACTGAGTCACCACAACCTTGGTAAACAGGTGCTGGTCACTGTCTCAAGTCTCACATTCTCAGCCATAGGAAGGAGAAAGACAGGGTGACAACAGAGCCACCTCCGTGTCCCTTCCCAGCAAGAAAACTAAGAACCAGGGAGGCAACTGATAAACCGGGCACCATGACCATAATTCCAGCACTCTGGGAGGCTGAGGCAGGAGGATGGCAAATTTGAGCCCAGCCTGGACAACACAACGATTTAACCAAAACCTGTCTCAAAATAAAAACTAAGAAAAAAAAAAATAAAATAAATAATAATAAATAAATAAAAATAAATAAATAAAAACTAAGAAGGGTCAGGGATATGGCTCAGTGAAGAGGCCCTGGATTCATAATCCCCAGGACTTTGAACAAAACAGCAAAAACACTCAGAGAGCCCAGCCAATAGCGCTAAGCACACAGCCAGTCCACAAACACCAGTCTACATTCTCATCTGTATCTCCTGCTGCCCCCAAGGTCTTATAGAAGAAAAAGGCATCATGCCAGGTATTCTTTGTTAGACTCTTTCTCAAGTTTGTTTTCTTTCTTTTTTTTTTTTTCTTTTTTTTTTTTTTTTAGTGTAACAAAACCTTTATTTCTCCTAGACTTTTGAAAATCATTTTTGTTTTTGATATAAAAACAATAAAATACTGTACATCAAACTACAAGTCTATAAATTTCAGAGGGTCCCAAGTACCACAAATACACATGAAAATATATACATGTGCACATACACATAAGAGTATATTAAAGCTTCCCAAGTTTGCTTTCTTTTGGTTTGGCAGGTTTTGATTTCTGTTTTTGATTGATTTGGTTTGGTTTTTGAGACAAGCCCTTGCCAGGCATCCCAGGTCATCCCTAAGCTCACTGGATAGCCCAGGCCGAGCTCGAGAGCACAGTCCTCCTGCCTCAGCCTCCCAGCTGCTGGGATGGCAGTGGTCAGCATCACCTCTGGCCTGAGTTCCAGTTCTACCTGGAGAGCTGGGCTCGCACTGAAACATGACCCAATGCACCATGGAAGCCTTAAGACGAAGTTTCTGCCCATTGGCATGAGGCTTTCAAATAAGGTCAGGCCAACTTCCAGGCTGGTTGTGGCACTTCTGCTCCTGAGCAGCCTGGCTGGGCAGGGCATTGGATGCCTATAAGCCTACCACTCTGGGAGGCTGTGGCAGGAGGCTGCAAAGTTCAAGTCCCGTCTGGGCTTTAGCAAGACCCTGCCTCAAAATGAAAAATAAAGGCCTAAGGATGTAGCTCCTTATGAAGGCTATGAGCTCACTCACTTAGGCCTCAAAATATATACATACATGCATACATACATACATACATACATACATGCAATGGGCTCAAATTCAGGAAGTCTAGGACTCAAAATCTCATAAACCGAGCAGGCACAGTGGTGCATGTCTGTAATCCTAGCACTCAGGAGGCTGAGGCAGGATGATTGCAAGCTTGAGCCACAGCCCAAGCACATTAATGACTTAGCAAAAAAGAAAAAAAGGGCCCAGCAGGATGGCTCAGTGGTCTAAAGCGCCTGCTTAGGGAAGCTTAGGCAGCTGCAGGGACCGCAGTTCGATCCCCGGCACCACTTGCTGCGCCAGCCCTGCCCTCAGGGCAGGCTGAGCCGGCCATAAAAATAAACAAACAAACAAAAGTTCTGAAACAAGAAAAAAAATAAATAAAATTTTAAAAAAGAAAAAAAAGTATTTTAATGGCTAGGGATGTAGCTCAGTTACAAGGACTTGGGTTCAAGCCCTACTGTGGTTGAAGGGAAGGAAGAAAGGAGGGTACAAAAAGAACCTGAGCCGGGCGTGGTGGCTCACGCCTGTAATCCCAGCACTCGGGAGGCTGAGGCAGGAGGATTGGTGCGAGTTCGAGACCAGCCTGGGCTACAAAAGTGAGCTCAAGGCCAGCCTCAACTGCATAGCGAGAACCTGTCTCAAAAAAAAAAAAAAAGAACCTGAAAGGGGCTGGGCAATAGCTTAGTAGAGTTCAATGCCCAGTTCTGCAAAAAAACAAAGAACATGAAGTAGGAGAGGGGCTTGGCATGGTGGCACACACCTGTAGGACTAGCACTCTGGAGGCTGAGGCGGGAAGATCACCAAGAGTTCAAGGGCACACTAGGCTACAGTGAGACCCTGTCTTGAAAATTCCAAATAAAAAAAGAAAAGAGAAGCATATGGTGTAATTGGCATTTTGCAAATAAGGACCACAGTTCATCAGTCATAAGAGCCCCAAGAGAAAGCATCCAGTACCCAGTGACATCTAAAGATGGAGCCAACCAGGCATGGTGGCACATGCCTGTAATCCCAGCACTTGGAAGGCTTAGGCAGGAGGATCAGTGCAAGTTTGAGACCAGCCTGGACTACAAAAGTGAGCACAAGGCCAGCCTGAGCTGCATAGCGAGACCCTGTCTCAAAAAGACAAGAAAGAAAGAAAGAAGGAAAGAAAAAAGGAAAGAAAGAAAGAAAGAAAGAGCCAGGTGTGGTGGCACATGCCAGTAATCTCAGCACTTGGGAGGCTGAAGCAGGAGGATCAGTGCAAGTTCAAGACCAGCCTGGACCACAAAAGTGAGCTCAAGGCCAGCCTGAACTGCATAGTGAGACCCTGTCTCAAAAAGACAAGAGAGAGAGAGAGAGAGAGAGAGAGAGAGAGAGAGAGAGAGATGGAGCCAGTTCCAGGTGTGGTGGCACATGCCTGTCATCCCAGCAGTTGGGAGGCTGAGGCAAGAAGACTGCCAAGAGTTCAAGACCAACCTGGACTTCATAGTGGCACCCCACCTCAACAAAACAAAACATAAGTGCCATTTCTAAGTCAGTAGTCACTCAACAGGAATCCAGACTCCCAGGTCCCAGACTCTCTGAGCTTAGTGACCAGTTGGCCTCCTGGACAGTGCTCAGTGCCGCCCAACTCCCCAGTACCTTCGCAGACAGCAGGGCGTTATGTCTCTGGCTCCAGCTCCAAGATAGTGCCCAGCAGTCTTCTTTCTGCACCCATGGACCTAGGCCTGGGTCCACATCAAGCTCCTGGCCCACAGCAAGTGGGGCCGCCCGTCGGGGGTTGTGGTTAGGGGAGGCATAGTGAGTGGCCCCATCCCCGTGGGGCCTCCTCACCTCTCCCCATCACTTCTACCACCCGATGTCCTGTCTCTGCTTTTGGGGACTGCAGGAGTAGCTCATTGCCTGGGGCAAGATTATGATGTCCCCACTGTGGTTATGACCTCAGCATCTGGCAGCCCAAGAGGAAGGACAAAGACTGAGACAGCCCAGGGGTCCTGGGTAGCATGACCAACCAGGTGACGAACGGAGGAGCCCTTTTGGAATCTCTCTTCTTGCAGGGACTTGGTTTGGTTTGGTTCGGTTCGGTTCGGTTCCATTTGGTTTGGTTTGGTTTGGAGACAGGGTCTCAGTGTGTAGTTCGGGTTTGCCTCTTCCTAGGAGTTTCTGCAGATGCAACCCAAGAGCCCCACAGACACCAGGTCAGCTGAATCCTGGAGACCTGGAGCTCTTGCTGCTCAGGAAAAGAAGAGGCCTTAGCTCAGGCCTAGAAAACTGTGGCCTGGCCTCACAGTCACCCTCCAAAAGCTTTTAGCAGGCTCAGTGGAGAGGCGGACAAGAAGATATCTTCTTAGACATATGAATGTAAGACATATTCATAGCTCTTTTTTTTTTTTTTTTTTTTTTGTCTTTTTGAGACAAGGTCTCACTACGCAGTTGAGGCTGGCCTGGAGCTCACTTTTGTAGCCAAGGCTGGTCTCGAACTTGCACCGATCCTCCTGCCTCAGCCTCCCAAGTTCTGGGATTATAGGCGTGCGCCACCACGCCCGGCTCATAGCTCTTAAAATTAAGGGCTTTTCCTGGTCTCTGCTTCATGGCCTTTGCAGAGATGCCGCTATCGCCATGTCTAAAGCAGATGCCACTGTCTAAAGGAGGGCATTGGCTTCCAGCGCTGAGCTGCTGACTGGTTATGAGCCAGCGGCTCCTGCACCAGGTCAGGCGCAGAGTGAGCACATCTGGTTGTCCTGCGCAGGGATGCCTGCAATCAACAGTATTTGGGAACCATTTCTGCTCAGTGCTAGGCCTGTCTACCAGCTCTGCAGGCCTGCCAGGTGTCGGGGTGCGCACCCTAAATCCCAGCAGTCAGCAGCTGAGACAGGAGCCAGGGTCTGGGCAGCCTGAGGCAAGAAGGTCACTCTGGAATTGAGGTCACACAGCTGGCTGAGACCCAGGGAACCACACTGTCCCCAAGGTGGCGCTGGGCAGAGCCTCCCAGAGCAACCTCTGCCATCCAGACCCTGTCCCACCCGTACTAATTAAAAATGCTCAGACTCTAGGCCAAGATATCAAGGCCAAAGGGAAAGCACAAAACAGGGAGTCAGGATGCCAGGAAAAATAAAAACAAAAATAAAAGGGGGCAGAGGACAAAGGAGGAAGAAGAAATCCCCAGGGTAGGGTCTGAGACGCAGAGAGATACCTCCTTCATAAAGGCACAGCAGAGCAGAGCTGCACAAGAAAGACGGTTAGAAGACGGCGCCAACAAAATGCAGCTGAAAAGCAAAACAAAATTAATTTGCTAAAAATAATAATAGGAGTTGAGCTGGGCCTGGCGGTGCCCACCTGTCACCAGCACTCAGGAAGCTCAGGCAGGAGGGTCACTGTGACTGTAAGACCAGCCTGGGCTCCAGAGACACCCAAGCCTGTCTCAGAAAATATCTAAACAGGAGACAACTGAGACAGAAGCGTCTGTGAGGCTGCAGGCCCACTTCGTTTCTTTTGTTTTCCACTTTTCTTTGTTTTCCTGAACACCCTCTAGGGTGGTGTCTCACAAGCTGGGCCCATGGATTAAAAGTGAGTTGTTCCCCAAGGCCAAGTTTGAGCACAGGAGAAAAACCACTAGGGCAAGTTGTGAGTGCCTGTCACCCTAGCACACAGGAGGCTGAGGCAGGAAGATCACAAGTTTGAGGGCAGCCTGGGCCATTTAGGAGCTAAGGAGACCTTGTCTCAGCCTTAAAAGAAAAGGAGGGGAGGGAGGGGCTGCAGGTGCAGCTTGGTGCAAGGGCTCTGGCTCCCCTGGAGTACTGGGAAAAATAATAGTAATAAACCAAAGGAAGAAGAAATGAGTTGTAAGAAGCAGATCCCTCCCTCCAGGGAGCTCTGTCAAGAGGAAGGGAGGGGCTCCACGACAATGGCCTGCACAAACCCAGCCTCCTCAGAGGGCAGGGCCAGGAAACAAAACAGTACCATCAGGCTGGCAAAGCAAGAACTAAAGCTGGAGGAGCCACACAGCCAAAACTGTAGAACTGCGTGACTGTCAGGTGGGGCAGCCTCGCCCTGCAGCACCAGGTCCCACTGCCTCCTAGCTATGTGACCCGTGGCAAGTGAACCGCCCTCTCTGTGCCTGGCCCTTGATTGTCAAAGGAAGGTGGCACCAGGGCCAGTTCACATGCATGATGTTCCCAGGGAAGTCTGCCACTGTATGAAGTGTGTTTGCTGTATTCATTTAGTTCTTCTTATCACTGGCCCATGACCGCAGTACGGGATGATCACACCCACAGCTGGGGGTGGCGCATGGACCCAGTACCTCTCATTTTCCCTTCCCTCTCACCTCCATTTTTAAGATTTTTGCTGGGCATGGTGACACACGCCTGTAATCCCAGCACTTGGGAGGCTGAGGCAGGAGGATCAGTGCGAGTTCCTAACCTGGGCTACAAAAGTAAGCTCAAAGCCAGACTGAAAAAAAAGATTTTTTTTTTCATTCTGGCAGCATCAGATTTATTTATATTATAATCCCTTATCAAACTGAGCATCATAAAAATAAATTAAGCAGCCAGACTAATAGCCCAAAAAACATATAAAACACATAAGACAACTTTGCTAAATCATCAGCCATACTGGATTACAGTAACATTTTTTCTCTTTTTCCTGTCTTCTTTTTTTGTTTTTTGTTTTTTTTAAGAGACGGGGTTTTCCTTTGAAGCCCACATTGGCCTCAAACTTGCAGCGATCTTCCTGCCTCAGCCTCTCTCCAGAGTGCTGGGATTACAGGGGTGCACCACCAGGTTTGGCTACATTGAGTTTTAATTTAGCAGTACTGGCCATTAAAGCCAGGGCTTCTGGGCCAGTGAGATGGCACAGCGGTCTAAAGCGCCTGACGAGGAAAGTTAAAGCAAGCACTGGGACTGCTCCTTGATCCCGGGCACCACGTTCTGCACCACCCCACCCCAGGGTGGGCGGAGCTGGTTGTAACAGAAACAAATAAATGAGGCTTAAGAAAAATAAAATAAAATCTACAAAAAAAGCCAGAGTTCCTGCACTGCATTGCATCCCCAGGCCTTTGTGATTTATTTTGAGACAAGATCTCTCTAAATTGCTAAATTATTCAGCCTGGGCTTGACCTTTCAAACCTCCTACCTCAGCCTCAGCCTCCTGAATGCTGGATGTGCTTATTTCACTTTCTAACAAGGAAAAACAAAACATAAAACTTCCAGGGAAAACACCGCTGCTGTGTGCCCACAACCCTTCATATATAAGAAAGACAAGACTCTGAAACTAAAACAAAAGAGCATGTGCGTAAATAGTAGTGTAAAAAAGGAAACTATTTGCATAGAATGGACATGATTGACAAGCCTCTCCTCCACTGGGGCTGGTCCTTGCTGCAGCATACAAAAGAGCTATGTGAATCAAGCAGGCGGGATCAGGCCGCTGTGGCTGACAACCTGAGCCAGTCTTTCCTGGTGGCTTTTCCACAAGGCAGGTGGCACATGAATCTTGTAAACAAAAGGTTTCATGCTCACTCTAAGATCCAGGCCATACTTCACCTCTTCCCTCGGCAAAATGTTCATGAAAACAAAAATTCAAGTGCATTACTTTCTGAAACCTAAGAATAGAAAATAAAGTGGATAAGCAAAATACAGTGTCTGTAACTGGGTCCAGATGATCTGGAATTCTGGGAACTGCTGTTCTCAGAACCAAGGCAGAGGGCAATGGCAAGGCAGCTTGGAAAAACATGACACTGTGCCCTCATCCGCCTTTGTCACCAGAGGGGGCACCATGTGACTCGTGCTCCTCCCTACAGTAGTCACCATGACCAAGAAGGAAAAGTTTTTAATCCATTCAGGACATTGAGGCAGCCAGGACAGCACAGCTAATAACCCTCAGGAAAGAGGACTCCAGAGCTGCTGCAGAAAGCGGCAAGGACAATGGGATGAGTGGTCCAAAGCAAGAAGATTGTGAAGGAATTCATAGTGGTATCTTTTTATGGTACTAGATGTTTGTATATTTAAACACACACTCTGCTTTTTTTTTTTTTTTAATCAGGTCTCTTATTTCTTGGGGTTCCTGCAAAACAGCTCCATTCTTCAAACTGAGAGCCCCCTCTCCTAGCCACCCTGTCCCTGGAACATTTCTGAGGTCTCTGATGGTGATCCAACCTGGCCTCTGTGCACTGAGCAGCTGCCCTATCCCCCTGTGGTGGCATGTTTCACAGTTTCCCTGAGCCACTAAAGTGCCCAGGCTGGGCTCAGATTTGGGACGCTCAGCCTCCCAGAGTGCTGGAATTACAAGCTTGCAGCCAGCAACCCAGCTACTGTATTACTTACCTGTAGGCTTGGCCAGTGCCAGCCCCTCCAGCACTCTATGGCAGACTCCCTTCTCTCAGAAGCTCTGGGGAGGGTGCACAAGGTCTCTTCACCACCTCCCTACCTCCCTGTGCCCCAGAGCCACTACCCTATGTGCAGGGCTAGAGACACCCAGGCGCCAGGACCCTGAAAGCAGCGGCTCATAACTGCAGTATATGTGCTCCCACCTCAGTAAGGAGACTCTCACCAGGTTCCGCCCCTTCTCACTTCCCACCCAACTGCCATTGATTATCCCGCCCACCCAGGATTCCTGGGTGCCCATTGGGTCCCACCCCTGCCACTCAGAAACGGCCAGAGGCCCTCCTCCTGCTCCTCCTCCCCCTTCTCCTCTCCCTCCTTCCCTTTTTGCCTCCTCCTCCTTCATCCCAACCCCGCAGCCTCTGAGGCCTTCTCTAGCTTCAGTCTCTTGCCCTGGTCAGCATTGTGCCAGGGCCCAGGTACCCTGCCAAATCCTTAGTCCACCCTGTGTCCTAAGTTCTCCTCTAGCCCTTGAGTGCCTCAAAGGGCAGAAATAAGTGTTCCTCCCTCTGGAGACAGGCTGGCCTCAAACTAGACATCCTCCTGCCCCAAAGTCCCCAGTGCTGACATCTCAGGCCTGTGTCACCAAGCCCAGCCCCTGGGTTTTATGAGTTCTTGCCTGGACTATTCCACCAACCTGCCCACCTAGAAGTCCTCAATTCCAGGGCATCTGGTTGCAAACCCTCAGGAAGCTCCAGGGTGGCGTGGACTGTGTGGTGGGGGCCACTGCCAACCCGCGGGTATCCCCAGGGCAGCTCTCAGCAGCATCCTCAAGCCCAGGAAGGGTGCTGGGACGTGGGAAGAGGTTCCATTACCAAGGGTCCCCTGATAGAGAGGCAGGCCGAGGGTGTTCAGCTGCGCAGGATCCAGGGGATGCTCAGACAGTTCCAGGCCAAAAACCACAGCACTCCCTCAGCCTGGTGGCACAGGCCTGGGATCTCAGCAATCAGGAGGCTGAGGCTGAGGCTATGGGTCTGAGCCAGCCTGGGTTACATGCAAAATGAAATAGAAAGAGAAAGAAAAGAAAGAAAGTAGGAAGGAAGGACACACGTAAATGCCTTGAAGATGCGCCCATCCATGGCAGGGGTGGAAGTAGGGTGAAAAGCGCTGTGCTCTCGGCGACACCTCACAGCAAAGCAGGGATGTTTCGTAAAAGCAACGCACTCACATTAATGTTTGCAGGCCACACATTTCGAATCCATCCAGGGTCCTTCATGATCGGAATCTGAAAAGCAGAAACGCTGGACTTGAACTAAAAATGTATACATACTGGACTACCACATATACATGATTGTCCTTGCATATAATTTTTGTGTTTTAATCAATTGAAAAAAAAAATAGCCAGGTACAGTGGCATCAACCTGTCATCCCAGCACTCTGGGAGGCTGAGACAGGAGGATTGCAAGTCCAAGCCCAACTAAGGCAATTTAGCAAGACTTATCTGAAAATAAATAAGAAAAGGGCTGGGAATGCAGCTCAGTGAGAAAGCCCTGGGCTTAATCCTTAGTACTGCAGAAAGGAAAACCACAAGAAGAAGGGAGGGAGGCTAGGAGGGAGGGAGGAAATCATTAGGTCCTTGGTCAGAAGGGACATCACGTCTGAGCCTCTCCTGGGCCTGCTGTGGTTCCCCTCCAACCGGGCTCATTGCAGTGTTGCAGGTCATCGTGATGTGGCCAGCTGTGGGGACAGCAGGCTGGCCTTCATGGGCCACAGGGTCACCAGACTGTGCCCTCCATGAACAATGGCTGCGTTGAGGTCCAAGCCATGACTCCGCCTCACAGAGCAAGCTCGGCTTTGGACCTGACTCAAAGCAAAGTCTCAGAGCAGAGGACAAAGCCAGGGGTGGGGGTTCCACGAGACCGTCAGGCCCTGGAAGGGCTTCAGAGACCTGATCTGAACCCAAGAACACCAACAATGTACAAGCAGGCGGTTTCTACAATCGTTGCTTTGACAGCTAAGAAGAAAACAATCTCATTCCACCCCACCACTGACTGCTGTTGGAAATCCTCCCACAGAGCAGCACTTCAACCTGGGCATCAGGAGTTAAACACCGTGGGGACCAGAAATGGCCCTTGGATGGGAGCCCAGCTCCTGCCAAGAGCTAGAGGGATTAACCTTTCTAAGCTCCACTTCCGGCTTCTCCTCTGCACAGAAGGGTGGTGATAAAACACAGTCCTATAAAAGCTGGGGAGAGACAGTGTCACGAGCAAAAGTTGGACTCCTCTTGCCTCAACTCCCAGAGTACACACAGATAACGGCCTCATGCTGGCCTCTATTTTCTGTCTCAGTGCCTTTCCCCATGGTACTCAGGTCTGAAAAGGCTGGCTTAATTTATATGTGTAGAGCCGGTGAGATGGCTCAGCAGTCTAAAGTGCCTGCTTAGGCAAGCTTAGGCAACTGCAGGAACTGCAGTGGTACCACATGCTGGGCCAGCTCCACCCCCAGGGCAAGCTGAGCCAGCCATAATAAAAAAATAAAATAAAATATGTACATGCATATAGCTACCCCAGGCTGCAGGGTCAGACCCTGCCTCCAAATTCCGGTGCTGAAGGGCAGGCCAGTGTGGTCAGTGTGCTTCGGAGCCTCAGACTGTGACAAGGTGAGCCAGGCATGGTGGCTCACACCTGCAATCCCAGCACTTGAGAGACTGAGGCAGGAGGATCGGTGTGAGTTCGAAACCAGTCTGGGCTACAAAAGTGAGCTCAAGGCCAGCCTGAACTGCATAGTGAGACCCTGTCTCAAAAAGACAAAAAAAAAGAAAAAAGAGAATGTGACAAGGTGTTAAAGGTGGAACCCTAAAGGACAGGCACAAGGTCAAGTGTAGTCTGGGTAATTTAGCAACTTAGTGAGACCCTACCTCCAAAAACCAAAGCCAATCCAAACCAAATGATCCTGGGTATCAGCTACGGGAAGTTACTCAGTGGGGGCCACTCCCTTAGGGGGTTTTGGAAAAATAGAAATCCCTCAGGAGTCATCTCGTGAGAGCAAAAACAAATGGAGATCAGACAAGGAAACTGAGTACAGCTCTCTGCCGTCGGTCAGCAGCTGTCCCTGCCAGGGTGGCATTGTCTGGCCAGGGCCAACACGACACCCTTTTGTCCCTGTAGGCCCCCTGGCTCAGGGAATGGCACTGCTGCTGTGTCTGTCATTTCTGCAAGTACCACTTGTCATGTCTGTCTGTCATCTGTCCACCTATCATCTGTCTGTCCATCCGTCTGTCACTTCCCTATCTGGCTCATTTATCACTCACCTCTACCTAGTCCTGTCACCTACCTTCTCTTTCCCTCTCCATCTCCCTCTCTCTCTTAAACAAAAGATATCTCTGGACAAGATGGCACTTTGTCTTGGCCTCCAGGGCTACATGGCCTGAACTAAGTGTTCCATTTCTCCTGCCCCGGGGCCCAGGAGAGCCTGCTTGGGCTGAGGTGAGGGCTGTGTCTGGTATGCCACCCCTGCCTGCTGGCCAGGTGCTCTCAGAGTACACAGAAACAGGGCCACTGTTTTGTGCATCTCTTCATTTGTGATTGGAGATTGAACCCAGGGCCTTCACACCGGGCTACCGTCCAGCCTTTTATTGCTTTTTCTTCTGAGACAGGGTCTTGCTAACTTCAGGATCCTCCTGCCTCAGCCTCCTAGAGTGCTGGCATTAACAAGTGTGCAGCTCGAGCCCAGCTGAAGTGTTGTCTGTGATGGACTCCCCCTTGTGTCTTGGAAAGGCTGCCTGCCACATGGCCTCCCCAGCCTACGCTCCAACCCACACAGTGGCCATGTCCTGAGGGATGAGCCGGCATAATCGCCCTATTTTGAAGCGCTGCTGGGTAGCCTTAATTCCTTTTGAGCTCTCCTCCTCTTGCTGTCCATGCTGTCTACCGTTGCACATTCCAGCTCCAGAGTCCGGGACACGATGCCTTTGGGTGTCCCCTTTCCTTCCACTGCCTCTGCAGGGTCACTCCCCTTACCTCCTGCATCACTGCACTGCCAGCCCTGTGAACATGGTCCCGTCGCTCCACCACACAATGAAAAATTGCTCAGTTATTTCTCTGCTTTGAAATGTAAGACCTGTGCTGCAATGGTTTTTCATTTTTTCAAGACAAGGTCTTGCCTGGCATGGTGGCGCATGCCTGTAATCCCAGCACTTGGGAGGCTGAGGCAGGAGGATCGGTGCGAGTTCGAGACCAGCCTGGGCTACAAAAGAGAGCTCAAGGCCAGCCTGAACTGCATAGTGAGACCCTGTCTCAAAAAGACAAAAAAAAAAAAAAAAAAAAAAAGACAAGGTCTTACTATGTAATCCAGCCCGGTCTGAAACTCACTTACGTGGCCTAGGCTAGCCTTAAAATTGTGGTGACTTTCCTGCCTCAGCCTCCTGAATGCTGGGATGACAGGTGTGTTCTGCCATGCTCTGCTTTCCTGTGATTGCAACTTGTATCTTCTGGCTCTCTGAGTCTTCATGCTTTGGCCCCTGGGGCCTTGCTCACCCAGTGCTGCATGGAAATGCACAAACCAAGCAGGCCAAGGCTCAGACTCCTGTGTCTGCCACTGTACTCAGGAGCCTGAGGCAGGAGGATTGCTGCCAGTGTCAGTCTAGCCTGGGATACCTAATGAGTTCAAGAACAGCCTGAACCTCTGGTGAAACTGTCTCAAAAAAGAAAAAACTACAATGAATATTTTAATTTTAAGAAACACAGCTGGCCAGATAGCTCAGCAGAATAAAGCGCCTGTTTAGGCAGAGTGCAGCGCTGGGCGTGCTTTGCCGGCCCCGCCCTTGGGGCAAGCTGAGATGACAATTGAGACTATGGTGGTATGCCCCTGTAATCATAGCACTTGGGAGGCTGAAAACACGAGAACCACCAGGAGCTTAATCTATATAATAAGACCTTGTAGACCCTGCCGACCCAGTACCAAATATAAAAAAAGAAAAGAAAGAAAAAAAAAAAAACACTTGTGAAGACAGTTTGTTAGGAGAGCAGGTGTGGTGGCGCATGCCTGTAATCCCAGCACTCAGGAGGCTAAGGCAGGAGGATCAGTGCGAGTTCAAGACCAGCCTGGGCTACAAAAGTGAGTTCAAGGCCAGCCTGAGCTGCATAGTGAGACCTTGTCTCAAAAAGACAAAAAAATGGCCGGGCGTGGTGGCTCACGCCTGTAATCCCAGCACTTGGGAGGCTGAGGCAGGAGGATCGGTGCGAGTTCGAGACCAGCCTGGGCTACAAAAGTGAGCTCAAGGCCAGCCTCAACTGCATAGTGAGACCCTGCCTCAAAAAGACAAAAAAGAAAAAAGAGACAGTTTGTTAGGAATTATGGAGTAAGCATTGATTATTTGGTGGGGATTACACATGGCAATGGGTCTTGCTCTTTAACCAGTTCTTATTTTCTATTTATTTATTTATTTTTTATTCATGGCCGGCTCAGCCTGCCCTAGGGTAGGGCTGTTCCAGCATATGGTACCAGGAATTGAACTGCAGTCTGTACAGTTGCCTAAGCTTGCCTAATAAGTGCTTTAGACCACTGAGCCATTTCACTAGCCCTAACCAGTTCTTACTTTCAAATATTAGCTCTCACTAAATAGCCCCGAGTAACAATACATCAGAGCCTCGGGGTTGTCCTGAGTGCCAGTTTTTTTTTGTGGGACCAGGGTTCGAACTCACGACCTTGCACTTGCCCAGCAGGCACTTGTGCCTCGGAGCTATCTCCCCAGCCCCCTTTAGATTTTTTTTTTTTTTTTTTTGTGCTGAGTGCCAGTTTTAAGACCACATTGCCCTGTCACCTGTCTCCACTGCATCTCCCCCCATCATCAAGGAGCTCCCCCTCCTCTCCCTCCAGCTCTGCTCTGAGCTCCATGTCCTGGTCGCCATGAGGGGAGTGCTGCCCTCTGCCAGGGCCTTCTGCCACAGCCAAGAGCCAATGTTAACCTCTGCTCCTTTAAACAGCTAGTGTGAGCCCTTGGCCAGCTGACTGTACCTACAGAGGCCAGCAGTCACTACTTGGACTCTGGCTGGGCAGGCCAGGGTGGGGGCAGAGCCTGCATCCTGGTCAGCAACTGGAGCCTGGGCCCCCTGGGCCTCCTGCGTGGCACTGGGTCACACTGACCACCAGACTCTGCACTGGGACCTTCTCAGCCTGGCTGCATGTGGGATCCATGGCCTCAGAAAGCCTACACTGCAGGAGTAACGCTGATGCCAGTCCTTTCTGCATAGTGGGCATCGGCCTGAATTTCCTCAGGCCCTCAGGGTCCAAATCTCTGCCTGTTCTCCATTTTTCTAGCTGGGCATGGTGGCTATACCTGCCATCTCAGCTCTCTGGGAGGAGGAGATGGGAGTATTGAAAGTGTAAGCCCAGCCTGGGCAACTTAGTGACTTAAAGAGATTCTGTCTCAAAAAGTAAAAAAAGAGGGGCTGGGAAGATAGCTCAGTAGGGTAAGTGCTTGCCTGGCAAGTACAAGGGCCTGAGTTCAATCCCCAGTTCCATGAATGAATGAATGAATGAATGAATGAATGAATGAATGAATGAATGAATCGAGATGTTGTTCAGTGCAGAAGCCGTGGGTTCAATCCCCAGTACCAGAAAATAAATCAGAAGAACACTGCGCTGGTTAGCCCAACTTCTAAGTTACCCAGTTCTCTGACTCTCGAGCTCCACCTGCTGGATCCCAGTTGTCTGTCTCCACGCACTGGGAGATTTCAGGAATTCCAGAAAAGCCTGTGTGTAGGGCTGGTCCCCGCCCTCATCTCGGCCCTCCAAACAATATTCCTCACTGATGTTGGCTGATTTCCTCTCGAATTCCTCAGGCTTCAGTGCATCCCCAAATCTCACTGGCAAGGCCAGGATCCGGCTGCCTTCTTACTGTGGGATTTACTTAGACAAAGGGTACCCATTACTGACCCCATAAATGGGCGTGGAATTTAAGTAAAAACTGAGTTCAGGCCTGTCTTTCTTCCTGGCCATTTTAATCAAGGAAGCTATCTGCAGCAAAGAAGTATAAGTTTTTCTCTCAAATTTTCCTCTGTGTGGTGGTGCACGTCTGTACGTGGGAGGGTAAGGCAGGAGGATTGCTGCCAGTTTCAGGCCAGCCTCGGCTGCATAGTGAGTTCTAAATCAGTCTGGACTGCATAGTGAGACCAAAGACCAAAAAATAACATAAAGTTTCCCTCTGTGACCCAAGCTGGGCTACTCTCAGAGCCCTGTGTCAAAGAGGGAAGCTGAGGAGGAGGCAGGGTGCAGGGAAGGGGGGCACTTACTAAGCTTCACAGGCATCATCCCTAAAGATGCTAAGATCCTGCCCTATGGCAGCAGAGCCATCTGAGAATTCACCAGCATTCCCGGCTCCTGAATCCTGCTCATATGGTTTTTGTGGTAGAGCTAGGATTGTTTGTTGTGGTCCTGAGGCTTGAATCCAGGCTTTTGCTGCATCCCTGGCCCTTTGTATTTTTTATTGAGAGGGGGATCTCCATAAGTCACAAACTTTCCCAGGCTGGGCTCCAACTTGTGATCCTCCTGCCTCAGCCTCTCAGTTTGCTGGGGTGACAAGCCTGCGCTGCTCCCTGTGGTTCTGCTCTTCCTGCTTTAACCATTTTGTCAGTGCCGGTTAAGACAAAAAGAAGTTTGGGGCTCTTGGTCAAGACAAGGTTGTGAAGCCATGCTTCAGGTCATCATAGACCATGGCATGAGGGTCAGGGGGGCTGCTAGAGTCAGCTTCAGTGAAGATACCACAAGTAGAGTGACATGGAAGGCCACCTTAGGAGGTGACATGGGACATTTCTTCGATGTCACTAGGAGACAGCCTCTCAGCAATGCCTGGGACTCTAGGGAGGTGTCAACAGAAAATTGAGGTGTCTCTCAAGTAGGATCCTTGAAGTAGGGGAGCAGAGAATAGGGTAGGGGAGGATATTAAAGAAGCAGGAAAATCCTCTCCCCAGCTATTCTGAAATACATACACAGTACACTTGTTATGTAGAGCTTCCCTTCCTGATGCCTGAAACCTCAAGATGGAGAGAGGGTGGATCTGGCTCATGGTTTCCGGGGTTTCGGTCCATAGCCAGCTGCTCCAAGGCATCATGATAGATAGAAGACACAGAGGAACAAAGCTGCTCAGGTAGTGGGAAGCAGAGCAGGGGAACAGAAAGAAATCGGAGGGACCAGATAGCGACCCAGGGTCACCCTCCATGACCACCCAGACACACCCAGCAGTGTGGTCTTCTCATTCTGGGGTAGCTGCTAAGACAATGAAGTTGACACAACCAAGCTTAAGGGTCACAGCCCCATAGCTAACTGTAATCACCCCACCATGTGATGGAACACCAGGATTTATTGCTCCCCAGAGATCGGATATCCCTCGTTCACCAACTTCTTCCTTTCTGACGTTCATAACCCAGTAGGGAAAACAAACACTTCACAGTGTACAGCAGCTTTGACGAAAGGGTGCAGGCTATAACAGGCCAAAGAAAAAGTGGATTCATTTGGTCTCAAAGGGTAGACAAGAAGCTTCCACAAGAAAGTGGCTGGGGCTTGGGCTGTGAGGACAAAGAGGGGTACAGGGATCACGGAGTGAAGCAAAGAGCCCTTGGTAACAATTTGAGTATCTAGATGACCAGATCTCCGTGAGCCCTGACTGTGCATTTTGTGAAGGAGTGCTAAGGTGGACTCCAGCACCATGGACACTGACTCTGTGTTATCAGAAAGCCCTGTAAGCAGGGGCTGGTGAAATAGCTCAGTAGAATAAGTACTTGCCTGGCAAGTGCAAGGGCCTCAATTCAATCCCCAGTCCTGAAAAAAAAAAAAAAAAAAAAAAAAAAATCCACTTTATTTAGCCGGGCATGGTGGCGCACACCTGTAATCCCAGCACTCGGGAGGCTGAGGCAGGAGGATCAATGCGAGTTCGAGACCAGCCTGGGCTACAAAAGTGAGCTCAAGGCCAGCTTCAACTGCATAGCGAGACCCTGTCTCAAAAAGACAAAAGAAAAAGAAAGCCCTGTAAGCAATTCTGACATCCAAGGTCAGACAAAGGAGGTTCGCACACCTCTTCCCAAGTGCTAATGTCAGCCCAAACATGACCATGATCCATACAGGCGACCCTGAGGGCAAGCTAGCTCCCCAAGCTCTGGGCTGGCAGAACTGGCGGTCGCGAAGGGTCGAGTTCCAGTCTCGCAGTACCATCCTAAGAGAGCAGGGGCAGCAATTCTGGAAGACAGAGCAGGAAACAGGAGGCCTTGGAGAAAAGACTGCTCTCAGTGAGACCTGGTCCAGTAACTGTGCCTCTCCGAGCTCTTCTGTGTAAACTGAGGCGGAATTTGGCCTTCTGGTTCTGTGAGTTCTGATAGGCAAATTATGGCAAGCGGCCACCAGGGACAGCTAGGGGGCTTTGAGTCTAGACACAACAATGGTCCTCCACTTGGTGGTTGTCACCCAGAAAGCACCAAATTAACCAAGACTCAGGAGTCACTCCTGTCTCCTGCCTTCCCACAGGAGACCTGAGTGGCTCAGGCCTCTCTAACTGGAGAAGACCTGCAACCTGAGCCCCAACCCTGTGGCTGTCCCCCACGAGGTGACAGTCACCGGCTATTAATAAATGCCATTTGTACGCAGGTCCACTTGGGTGAAGATGTGAGCTTGCCAAGTTCCTTTCTCCTTTTCTTGAGTTCAAATCCCAGTCCCACAAAAAAAAAAGAAATTGAAATTGCTTGTCCTAGGCACTTGAGAATTCATCAAAAAGGAATAAAAAAACCCCTCTGGTTGTTGGATGAAAATGTGAATCCTGACTCATTTTCCCTTCCCTAACACCCCCACGGCCTTGCCTTTGAGGAAGGGATGGGACTACATTCAAGCATGTCCCATCCTGGGTATCAGCATGACATCACCCTAGATTCACTTTTTTTTTTTTTTTTT
>PVJA010018727.1:0-39372 GCA_004027025.1 Myocastor coypus
CCTACCCCGCAAAGGGAGCTTTATAGGGCAAAATCATGGGGCAGGTACCGTGTAGGTCAACATGATGATCAGCCAGTAAGACTGCAAGGACAGTTGCTCAGGTAACACTGCTGAGTGGTAGCAAGGGCACATGAGTGACGTTGATAACCTTTATGAATAATCTGTGCCCTAGTCTTCTCTTCAGTTTTCACCATCTAAGTCTCAGTCCGGGGTCTGAAATATTCTCATGTGCACTTGTTTTTCCCCACCCTCTAGTCAGATTCATCCAGAGCTTCTAGAGTTATGAATGCAGATAAAAGGATTTAATTTTTTGTTTTGTTTTGTTTTGTTTTTGTGATACTGGGGATTGAACTCAGGACCTTGTGCTTGCTAGGGAAGCAGTTACTCTACTAAGCTATCTCCCTGGCCCTTAAAATGAAAGGAAACTAAACATGACAAAGTAAGAAGGTGTCTAGGTTGAGTCTTTAAGTTTCCATAGAAACAAGCTTTGGCTTGTCCATTTGGACAATATCCCAGGCCTGCTGAAAGTGTCTTTCACTGCTCCCATTCTTTAGACATGGACCTCCTATCTACTGTCACCCCCATGTCCCTGGGGTGGCCTGGCAGTACGACAGACATTGAATAGTGTCAAGTCCAGAGCACATTTAGGTTAACTTCTGTACCAGTGGTCAAGAGTAACTTGAACCATCAGAAAGCTGTCTTTATCTGGCAGCATCTGAGTGCCAGGAGAGACACCCTCCTTTACGTAGATGATGGTTGTTTTATTTTCATCGGCATACTAGACAAGAGAAAATAGCTAGATGCTACACCAGTGTGTGCCTCAGAAAGGAAGCAAATTAGCTCGTGCAATGCTAAATTATTAAGTATTCAGGAGATCTGGACTTGCCATTTCAGTTTAAGTGCTCATGGGAGTGAACGTCAAAGAGCTACGAATGCTGATTGCTATTCTTAGTATTTCAGGCCAGAAGAAGAGACCGCTGTGATATTTGGAAGATCCATATGATCTCATATTTACGCTGATGCCAAAAGTGCTTTGTGTTTTCTTTATCTCCTTCAGGTATACTACAAGATTCTGATGTGTTGATATTGGATAAGACAATGCTCTGGCCACGAAAAATGTTTCTGTTTTCGTGGTCGCATGGCACACAAAATCTAGATCCAGATCAAGAGTTTCCTACATCAAATCTGTTTAGCTCAGCTGCTGATGGAGAAGTCAGTGTGGATGTCATGGAACTCCAAGGCTGGTACTATTTGGGAAATTCTTTGCTTGGGAGGAGAGAAAACTTGTAAGCAGTGGCTTAGGCACCCCTCCAGCCTCACAGTGCCAGAGAAGGCTTTTATATAAGCAAGTGGAAACCCATCTGTGTGGATGAGTCTGGTTAAAAATAAATGTGCAGGTGCACCGAGTCAGCACGCTGGCCGGCCTCTCCACGTGGGCTGGAAGGCGGCCAGGACCCAGCCTGCTGAGAGAGAAAATTGAAAGGAAAAAAATAAAGCAACTGGCCAAGGTGAAGGCTAAGGCTAGGGGTGGAGCCTCTGCTGGGAAATTCAGGGAGGAACAAGGTCAGGCTTCTGCTCATGGGGAGCCTTCGGAGCTGAGTCCACTGTGGGGGTGCCCTAGTTTCATCAAAGGCCACGTCCTTCCCATGGGTAAAAGCACATATATCAAAAAACTGCCTCAGAGTGTGGTGCTCCTTAGCAGCAGGTGTTCTCTGGCAGCCGCAGTGCTGTCTAGTATCTGTCAATGACAGGACACATTTCAGAGCTGCTTTATGAACTTCTGAACTAGGATCAAGGATTATCCAAAATGAATAGTCAGTAGAAATGCTTAATTCTAAGGAGCTACCGGAAGAAAGTGACATCACTGTAGACGGCTTTCCTAGCAATAGAAAGATACAGCCTCCTGTCCACACGAGCCAGCACCTAGGCTTTTGTGAGCTATTTCTCACAGCACAACTGCTGGTCAGAAGTGTCCTTGCTAGATAACGCCATCATCTGTCCTCTTCTAAAGTCCTACTCTGTTCGCCTTCCAGACTCTGACAATTGCCACCGATTGCTCTTTCCATGGGTGACTTTCGAGTCTCACTCTGTGCTGTGTAGCTTGTCAGTATTTCTCAGATTTTAACTGATGCTCAAAACATTGTCACTGTTTCGGACCACACCCTTCCCAAGCCACCAAGTTGCACAGTGGGTGACACCACTCCTGTTGTAGCATGGAAATAGCCCGCCCTGCGGAGCTGTGCTGTGCAGAGGATTTCATTTTGATGAGGACAACTGAAAGGTCATAAAAGGTCACTGGAGGAAGACTGAGTCTTCCTGGAATCATCTCAGAGACTATAAAAGATGCTTCCTATGGTTGTTGCTCCATTAATGGGAGCAGTTGGCCTACGACATTGTGGCAAATTTATGTCCTTGAATGAGTGTTGTGTAAAGGATAGCCACGGATTATTTGATTTGTTTGGTTCTTGAAAGTTGGCAGTAAGAATCATCTCAGGACTGTGTCAGTCTTATTTCTCATCTTGGGACTGTAAACGACTCACATACTTAGGAGAGATCTTATCATAATATTGAATTTTAGTCAATGCAGGTACAAATGATATGTCTAGAAAGCTCCACCCTTTCTTTTAGCTGGAGATAAGAAGCATCCTTGTTTTGGCCAATTGTGCCTACAACCCAAACTTCGCTCATAGCAAGTAAAAGAGAAATGTTAATTTCTTTACTGTCATGCACAAGATCATGGTCCTCATTCATGCTTTATTAGCATTACAAATGGTCAAAACAGTAGTCAGGGTTGTCCAAACAAACTTGTACCTATTGCTCATCTAGCTTTCTTGGAATAAGGCCCTGATTTCTCAATTTAATGTTATGTGCGTAATAGTGTCACAATTCATATTTTGGAAGTGTATGTTGTTTTCACAGCTTAAAATTTGCAATTTACTTAAGCCCCATAGTTTTAAATTAATGTAATTGGAAATTATGAATATAAAACAGCAAGCACAAGCAAAACTTAATTAAAGACCCAGCTTATGGATGTATATTGCTCTGTGAAATGTTAAGTTCAGCTAGGAACACAGAATATTTGAAATCATATTTATTAGGCTTAAATAGTCTATAGATTTAAAAAGATGATTACAAATGACTGAAGACATCATACTGGTACTAATGTGAATATTAGGATTATAAATATTCCAGAAAAAGTCAGAGGATGAAACTTGAACTGCCATTGTACCAATGGGTGGGACTTAAGTGCTCAGAGACACCTCACTGGCTACCACCCCCATCTCTGTGGCCACAGGAATGATCAGCTATCCAATCAGCGTCACAGGGCCAGCCCATGCAGTGCTTTTTCCTACATCTGAACTCTTCCCTCCTGCTCCTGCCCATTTGCTTAGCTATATCTATTCATGCTAAGGTCTCAAATAAATGTCTTTTCCATCTCAGCCACCCTGCTGGTCCAGAGTAGGCTAACACTTACCACTCTGCTGTGCTTTCCGGTGATACCACACATTCTTTCTTTACGGCAGTTATCAACTCTACAATCAGATATTTTCTTCTCTGATTATGTTTTAGGGATTATCTCCTTGCTAAAAAGCAACAATCCTAAGGGGCAAAGATTAGACATATTTTGTTCCTTGTAATGTCTGACAGCAGGGAACGAAACAGGCGGTTGAGTAGGTCCTAGGGGAGATGGGAGAAAGGTCATCAAAGTCCAGGAGGACATGCAGCGTGATGAAGAGGACCAAGTGTCCATCAATCACAAGCATTTCTAGGGCCAGCTTTTCCAGAAAAGTTTTCAAAGAAAAGATTTCCGTGGAGAAGATTTATAGCTTCCCCACCTTGGGAAGATCGCTTTGTTCCACAAGTATAATGCAAGCCACTTAACAGGAAGCCGAATGGTTACCCTGCTAGATCAACTTGCACATTTTAAAGAATTATGAGATGGGTGTGTTTGATGGAGTAAATGCATTTGAAGCTCAGTACCCTTAAAATGAATTACAACCTGAAATGGTACTCTGGGGAGAGAGGAGGAATTCAAAATGCTCTTTGTTCTTTGATATTTTTATCCTCATCCATATGTAATTATTCTTCCCTTTTGTCTCTGGAATTATTGTATGATGCTTTGCCTTTCAGCTTGTTTATTATACGACGAGATTAAAAACTGTCATCTAAAATAACCAGCAATTATACGCGTTTGCTATTTTCTGAAGTAAAAGAGATAGTAATTAACAGGTTTTAGAACCCGGTGATTTTATTATAGGGCATATTTCCTCATGTTAGTCGCTGCGTGTAAGTCACCCCATCATCCCTGCACTGCACTGATCTTAACTGTCCTGAAGGAAAGAACAGATTATTAGGAAACACATAAGTGTATGTGTCTTTATGAGTGCAGGGCCAAACACAAGACTGTCTTTAGTGGAGGTGTGAGACATGTGGACCCAGCTCCAACGATGCCATCTCGACAGTTAGGAAACCTGGTGTCTTCCATTGTCTGAGAGAAAACTATAAACCCAACTACAACATTGCCTATGATTATAATGTGGAGTAAAGATCTGCTTAGGAAAGAAACACACCAGGGGCCTTGAGTCCCACCCCTGGGGTTCATCCTCTTGCTCCAGCAGGTGCCTGCTGACGGATGAATGCTTGGGCGGCGCAGGTCGGGCACTGTAGGAAGGGGGTCTGGCCACGCCCACATGAGTGTCTGGGCTGGCCGTGCAGCATCTGACCAACAGGCAACCTCGATGGAAGGAAACGCTGTTGTGCTCCTCCCACGGCGCCTCTTCCCCTCTTCATCCTTCTTTTTCTAAGGCACAGATGGCTTCTCCTCTTTTGGTTCAAGGCCTCAATATCACACAGGTATGTGCACTGTAGTGTGTGTCACTCTAGTATCAGGTACTCTTGAATCATTTAAGGATGGAGTCATGGATAAGTTACATAACATCTGATGAACAAAGGCTTCAAATAGTTATGATTATTTTCCCGTAGGGCACTAACACTTTCTTTCTTTCTTTCCTTCCTTCTTTCTTTCTTTCTTTCTTTCTTTCTTTCTTTCTTTCTTTCTTTCTTTCTCTCTTTTTATGTATTCAGTACAGGGTCTCACTACTAGATCAGACTCATAGTGATCCACCTGTTTATAGCTTCCCAAGCACTGGGATTACAGACGCGTGCTGCCAGGCCCAGTCTCAATCGACATTTCAGTGCACTCTGGGGTGGGGTTGGCACAGCATGTTGGGGATCAAACCCCAGTCCCTGTGTCTCCCTAAGCAGGTGTTTTAATCTACTGAGTATCTGGCCAGCCCAAGATAAGCAATTCTAAAAGAAGGTGGCAGAGGGTGGGTGTAGCTGTTCAAGGAAGTCTAGCCCAGACCAGGGTGCCTCTGTCTTTGTCCTCTGCCACAGTATGTGGTGTTCACCCTCATGGTCTCTGACAGCTGCTGTACTTCTAAGCATTGCATCCATATTCCAGGATAAGAGGAAAGAGGAAGAAAGAGTCTCCCTCTATAAGCCTTCTCCAGGGCAGCGAAGATTCAGTCAGGGGCGATGTCTCAGTGTTATTGGCTAGAGCTGTGTCTCCAGCCTCTATACACCTGTAAGATAGGCTAAGAGCTTTATAATTTTTTTGGAGCAGATTCCAAAAGTAGGAGGAGGGTTGGTAGAGGCAGTTTAATGCAAGTGACCACAGCTGTGCCTAAGAAGTGTCTGCTTAGGGCGGATGAGGTAGCTCAGCCCACGAAAGCTCTTGCTTATGCAAGTGCAGAGGCGTTCTATCCGCAGGCTCCGCAAGCCATGCTGGCCCCGCCCCCCGGGTGGGCTGAGCTGGCCAGAATCCTGGCTTGGAGGCACAGGCCTGTAACCCTAGCACTAGGGTGGCTGAAAGAAGAGGATCACCACAAGTCCAGGCTGCAAAGTGAGAGCTGCAACAGCTAAGCAGATTAGAGAAAAGAATTGTCTGTTTCCTTGTGCCTTATTTCATTTTGTTGAAATCCAATTTTAAAGTGTTTTTTTTTTTTTTTTTTTTTTCTCCCTGTGTGTGCAGGGTCTCACTATACAGTTTGGATTCATATTGATCATCCTGATTTCTGCCACCCTAGCGCTGGGATTACAAGCCCAGACTCCATTGCTGGCTCAATGTGCCCAAGGGTGGGGCTGGCGCAGTATGCGATGCCAGGGCTTGAACCCTGACCCCTGTGCTTACCTAAGAAAGTGCTTAGTTTGCTGAGCTATATCACCGGCTCTGAAACCCAATTTTATATTTTGGAAAAGTAACAGTGTTTTCTTCTTAATTAACATGAATTTAGGTTTCTTTTTTTTTTTTTTTTTTTTAAATCTAAACCCCTCATTTTATATTTGCCTGTTACTTGCTATATCATTCTTTATCTGTTTATTGAATTTATTCTATACATGAATCTGTAAATTAAATGCATACTTTAGCATTTATTCTCTGTGTTAGATGCAAGGCATAAAATATAAATAGAACTAGCTTCTTGTCATAAAAAGTGTTCCCTTCCTGCTAAGTAACACTGGTGCCCAGTGACAAGTGGCTAAGGACAATTGCTCTAATTACCCCAGCTGTGAAACAGGCCACCTGAAATTTAGTGGCAGAACCAGTAGCGTTTTGAAGTTCATGTGTTCTGTTGCTCAGGAATTAGAACAGGGCACGGGCAGGCGTGGTGTCTGCAGCCTCGGCTGGAGGTGGCACAGGCAGTGAGCGTGACCCTCAGCATGCGAGGTGAGGCTCACGCAGCTGCCTGACTCTGTCCAGTTCCCGGACGTGCCTGACTTGCCTGTGGGGACTGCGCGGGTGGCCGCCCAGGCCGCCAGCCACTCTGCTCTTAGTAGCCACTGTCCGCACGCAGGCCGAATTCTGCATGAAAGTGCTGTAAGGACAGTTCAGCAGGAGACCCTGGCGAAAGCTGCGCGTTTTTGCGGGATTTAGCCTTGGATATCACAGTCACAGGTTTAAAGGAAAGGGATAAGGACCACTTCTTCCCAGTTGGTGGAGGGCCAAAGAATGTGCCACCAATTGCAAAACCACCACACTCACAGTAATGGAGCTGTGTTGGAGACCACGTTTGGTGGATAACTTTTCTTTAACTTTCTATCTTCACCATTCTGTGAGGATCTTAAGCAAAGACTGTTAAATCTTTCCAAGCAAACTCCTTTCCAGCATTTCTGGAGCATGGGTGAGCTGCTTACCTTCCAGGCAGCAGGGAGCAGCTGGAAATTAGGCTGTCCACTGCCCGCCATGGTGACAGGTGAGCAAGGGCATGCAGGACAGTTTGATGAGCCAGATAATACAGCGGCTCCTTCTGAAACACCACAAAGGAGTCCTGCCTTCACAGAAAGTGGCTGTCCTGTGAAGAAGCACTTGGGCATTTTCTGTGTGTGAATTCTGAGTGGAAAGCACCACTTTTTTATTTGCTTGCAGTGTGGACCGGGTGGCCTGCCTTTGTAGCAAAGCATTCCAATATAAAAGTTAGCTTGCAAGAGACTCAGTGAAGTGGAGCCCCTAACGGCTTCGGCCTAGGAAGGAGGGAGCGCCACCTGAGCTGGCCTTTGCCACCCACGGAGGCCATCACATTGTTTTGTGGCCAATTAGGCCTCATGCTCTAGTTAGACAGCATTTCTGGCTTCAAGGCCCCTGCAGTAATGATTGCTTTTTCAGCAAAGTGCAGGAGAATGATTTAGTTGTGTCCCTGATACCTACTAAGGCTAGCTCAAGCTCCTTAGAGTACGAAAGGCATCCTCTCCTGGACGCCCCTCTTTCTTCTTCCCTCTAACTTCTGTCCTTCTGCTTCTGTCCCTAATGGCGCCCCTGTGTAGGTGCCTGGAGGGCCTTACTTCCTCCTCAGAACTGCGTGTGAACTTATTCATGTCTAGGTCAGGCCTCACCGCTACGCATCCCCCAGTGGAGTCCATCCCGGCTTCCCCTGTCATAGGTCGTAGATCAGAGGAGGACAAACAGCTGTGCCTCTGGCTGCTGGAGAGGGAAGCGGTGCCAAGAGGTTCAGAGCAGAGAGGCCTCTGCCCTGGGGCTTCATGTGCTCTGGTGGGACAGAGACAAGGCACAAATATGCCTGAGGAAAATGACTTCACAGAGCGATAAACTCTAAGGAACACAGGGACTGGAGAGCAGCGGGTCGCTTTTAGGTGACTGTGCATTAGGAAACACAGATAGAGACATCCAAGCAAGGACTTGGGGTTCAAGCTGGGATCTAGACCCCAGGAAGCAGCCAGGTATGGTGGGGCACACTCTGCATCAACTCATTTTATTTCCCAACAGCCTCTGCAGGCAGCAGCTCTTCTTACTCCCATTTTACAGATGAGAAGAGCAAGGCAGAGGGCAATGCTCCTTGAATGAAATTCCAGAGCTGCTGAAGAGGCACCTGACCAGCCACCATGGTCCACTGTACTCTCAGCTCCTCTTCCAGAGCTGAGTCTCCAGAGCACAGTGCTCTGCCTCTGTGCTGACTTCGACTTGCACCATTTTCCTGCTGGCTCAGGAATGGTGGGATGGATATGGCTCAGGCCCAAGAGCGACGCTGGGCTCTGAGAGCACGCTCCGAGAGAACAGCCAAAGCACAGGTTGCTTTGGTCCACAAACGCTTCTGATTGTGAAGAGGAGCATTCGGTGAAGTTTGCTTCCTTTCACGAGCTCTGCCTCGGGTGAGGAACACAGGGCCTGCCGACTTCCCCAGAATCCCGGGGAGACTGAAGTTCATGGACCCAGGCACCGCTGAGACTCATAGGAGATGGCTGTGAGCTGGGCAGGTGGAGTGAAGTGTCTCCCTCAGTACTGGATGTCAGGGCCCACACCTCCATGCACTCTTCCTTCCCAGGTCGCCCAGTTGCACTCAAAGAACTTGCCACTGCCCCCGAAGCCACTAGGGCAAGCAGAGGTGGGTGGCGGGCGGGGAATGGAGGGTGAGGGTGGGGTGGGGGGTGGGGTGTCACCTTCACAATGAATCTAAAAAGAACATAAGGAAACGAAGCCCGATACTTAGCAAAAAGCAAACATGAGCAGCTTCACTGAGTTCTGAAGAAAAAGAAATATGTATCTAAGGATATATTGTAAGGTAATGAATATCCTCACTCCCACAGAAAAAGGATGGGCTCTGTGCTTTGGAGAACAGCTTGGAAACTTCTCACAAACACCTGTTCTGAGGCAAGCGTGTGAGGAAGCGTGAGGTAAGACGCATCTGTAGTGGGCTGTGCCTTCAAGCTCTTAAACCCACACCCTTCCTATGGCCTTTCCGCGGCTGTCAGTCCACAGGTGCTGCCAGGCTTGCTCTTGGAAGGGTGTGATACACTTTAGGCTACTCAGACTTGGAAATTCTGTACGAATGAGAACTGTCTTGTCCTTAGGACACATTTTTCAGGTCAGTCCAGAGCTGCCTCCTTGTGCACAGAGAAGAGCTCTAAAGTGCCAGCCTCTGCTTGGCCTCTCTTTGTTTGATTTTGGCCCTACACAACTCTGGATGCCCGGCTGCAGGGACACTGAGGGAGCCCAGGTGGTGCTGAAATGCTTGGCTGAGCTGGGTCACTCATGTGGGCCTGAGCATCACGTTTGAAAGGCACTCTGCTTGAAAAATGTGAGCGTTTTTACAAGAAGAGCCGGACACGGCTCTCAGCAGCGGCAGTAACCTGCCCGTTGCAGGTTTGGTGGGGACCCAAAGGAGCTGAGGAGAGAGCCATGGCGCTTCTTCACGTGTGTGAGCCAGCGCCCTGTCGAGCTCCTTTCTGGTTACAACGTACGGTGTCCCGAGTGAAAGGCACAGCTCCTGGGCAGCTTTTCCCTCTGAAGCCCTGTCTATCTATAAGACCCGCCATGCTGAAATGTCATGGTAACAGGATGACGTGACATGACGGCGGGACGGGGCGAGCTGCAGAGAGGTGTGCTGAAGGCAGGCGCAGCGCCAAGCAAGGCGCAGATCCGTGCATGACGCACACCTGCTTTGTCAGCCTAGGTTATAACCGAGAGCTGACCCTGAGGAGAACAGGCGGGGAGGAGGCAGCTTTCTGGGTTGACTTTGCAGATGCTGTGTGTGTGGCCGGATGATGGACAGGGACACAAGCAATGACCACATGCAGCTGAGATTGGGCGGCAGAGGCAGAGAGTGAGAAGAGAACCTCCTCCTAAGTGATCACGGCGTGAAGGTTACCGCGCTAGTTCAGCGGACACGCTTGCCTTGCACATGATAGGTGCACAAGAAATTCTAGTAGCAGTTGCCCCGCTGGTCAGCTCGTTATGCTGAAAAGGAAATGGCGCTGCTTGTGTGTTGGTTTGTCATTCACTTGGAACAGAGTGGCAAAGGAAATCAATTTCTGCCCATGCTAAATGCAGTCGGCGGCTCAAAGGGCCTCTAGAGGCAAGACCTTGTGAGAGGGCAAGCCTTAAGTGCATCCCTCAGGTGAGAAAACTGCAGAACGCTGGGCAGCAGCGGCGGCAGCCTGCAAAATGCAGACTGGACGGCAGGGGGCAGCAAAGGCCGCCGCAAGAGGCGCGAGCTCCCACCGGTCCGCCGCGCAGCGCTATGGTCCCCTCATTCTGTTGGGCTGCGGGTAGGGAAGGCGCTGGACAGGGACTGCTGTCCTAGCCTTGCGTACAGAATCTAGGACACGAGATATTGGGAACGTTGCCCAGGACCGCCAAGTTTAAACGCTTTTCTTTCATTTTAATCACTTTTCAAATAAATGGAAGGATTGAAAAGCTTACCAAAAATACAAGTATCTCATCTGATCCTCTTACAAAATGGACATTCATGCTAGAGAGACTTTTCTAATAAGTAATGACATAAAATATTTATTACAAAGATTGTCATTCATACCAGGGAGGAAATATGCCAGTGGGAGGGAGATTTGTCTCTTGGCTCAGGAGAAATATTAATGGAAGAATATTAATATTCTTCAAAGGAAGGCCAGAGTAAAGAAAGCATTATGACGTCCTCAAAGGTCAACCAGCTCTTGGAGTCTGTGACATCATTGGAGGAAAACAGAACAGCAAGAGGCCTGGGTGGCTTTCATAAATGTCCCGTGACAGGGATGACGAGAGCGTTATGAGGAAAGGGTGTTCATGCATTTGGTCCTGGAGGGCCACCAGGAAAGGGGGTGGGGCTGTGAGGGACAGTGAAAACATGAGATGGTTCTCTCTGCAGATGAGAGATAATTCCATGTTGAAACCAGCTCCAGCATCTCTGAAGAAGCCAAACGATGACCCCATCGGATCAGTCTTCAAGAAGACCACCATTTCTTCTGGCCCCCTGATAGAAGACAAGGTATAGTGCAGAATGATTGCTGGTTTGGGGGTGATAGCACTGGCCCGTGCAGGGCATCTCAGCTCCTCGATGTGGGGCAAGGCATGTAACTTCTGGGCCTCGGTTTCCTGTACATAAACTAAGTGGGTCAGATGACTCCTGCCCTCCGGCCAGGTGAGGACTGAATAGGACCAGGTGTCAGAAGATTGCTGCATTTCCTTCACTGCTCCAGAAACTCCCAGAGCTGCTGGTGCAATCTAACCAATGGCCTGAAACCTCCCTCTCATCAACATCTTAAGCCTCAAAGTCTCTGACTGCAAAGTGCCGCCTGTGCATGGAGATGACGAACACCTGGGAGAGCTGCCGTGGCGCTGTAGAGATGGCTCTTCTGCCGCTCCGGTTCTCTGCTCTAACCACAGGAGACTTCATCTGAAGTCCAGTTGCATGTCACTAAAGCAGAGGCTTTGATTTATCACAAATCCTTGTAAGACTCAGCCCTTGTTCATCAGCTGAAGTGAAGTGGAAGATAGAGGTCATCAGGGTCACATCAGGTTGCAGACATAACTGCCCATATTTGAGTCTTCACTTAAGATGGAAGCCTCAGAGTGGGTGTTGTGAAGCCATTGTCAGTGATACAGTGGGTGTTCCGTGATATATCACACACGCGCGCGCGCGCGCGCACACACACACACACACACACACATTCTTCATGTTTGCATTGCGTGTCTCACTCCTACTGGAATGTCAATTACCATAAAATGAAAGCAGATAGTTTGTGGAGGATGCTTTTGCTTAAACATTACAGATAGGATTTTTAAAAAGTAGTCATGAATGAAAAGTAATATTTTTTGAGCCAAGTTGTAAAAAAAAAAAAAAACAAAACCTCCCGTGAACAGCTTAAATATCAGCCACACTTCAGAGCAAATCCTTTGATAAAATTTTTCTTCTTTCCTAGGAAAGAATTCCCAAGGCTGAAAGCTGAGCTCTTACCAGCCACCTACAAAGTTGTTGGCTGATGTAGGGTCCCAGTAAGACAGTGTCATGTCTATGAAATGTTCATTCTTACTGTAGCCTTAAAAATTACATGATTCAATAAATACATAAGACAGTCGGTACTTTATTTTTCACTTTAAATAACCTTTTTTATGCATTTAGTACAGGGTCCACAGGGTCTCACTATGCAGATTGGGTTTGCAGTGATCTTCCTGGTTTTAGCCTGGAATTACACTCATCTGCCACCACACCCAGTCTCAGTCGCTGTCTCAGTATGCCCTAGGGGTGGGACAGCCACAGCACACAGGGTATTAAACCCTGGCCGCAGTGCTCTGCCTATGCAGGCCCTTTAGTCCACTGAGCTATCTGGCCTGGCCCTTACACTTTAAATACCTTAACAACACACTGTACTGGTGTGAACGCAACTAGAGGGCTGCACGCAACATCAGGCAGCAGCTCCTGCTTGGCCGAAGTGAGGGCATCAGATTCTGCTGCTGCTCGTAGTTCGTTCTGTTGTCTTCAAGGCTACCTCTACTCAGGGGTCTGGCCGGTACGCGCCATCCACCCCCTCTCCTGAGCTAGCTCCTCAGGGTGATGGATCTGCTCCTTCAGAACTAAACCTGGGAAGGCTTTCAGGTATTTTGTGCTGAGACTTCTGCTGCTGGAAGTGCTCACCATGCATCAGAGGCCAAAATGCCACCTCTCTATTTTGTGCTTTATATCAGGACATCTGTGGAGACTATGGCAAAACTGTCAGAAATGTTCTCTTTGGATTGCAGGATTAGGTTGGGTGAATGGGAGACAGACTTAATAGCAAGTTGTTTGATTTTATTTAATGTGCTAGGTTAATATTACATACACACCGACACACATACACAAACAGACACACAGACACAGACACAGACACACACACACATATATTATGCATACATGTAATACATACTTTTGAGCTGAACAGAAATTTCTAGCTATGCTGTGACTATAGGAAAGGCTACATTTCAAAAATATGGGTTTCTGCTAATAATAGTCTTTTAGGAAAATGAACATAGCAGTGCAATACATACCTGCAATCTTTTCACTACCATTATCATTTCTTTCTTGAGTTGTGCTTTAGGTTTTCATATACACTAAGATGCACTGAATATAACCCTTGGAACTGTTTCATTTGGAGTCGAGAAAATGGAGATGTGACTAGCTTATAAGACTTGTCTAGGGGCTGGGGAGAGAGCTCGGTGGCATTAGCACCTGTCTGGCAAACAGAAGGCCCTGGGTTCATTCCCCGGTACCACATGCTGTGGGGGCCCTGGAACCAGGCTGGTGGCACACACCTGTAATCCCAGGGTTGGGGAGGCTGAGACAGGAGGATCACTACGATGAGTCTGAGCTGCAAAGTGAGATCCTGTGCAAAAAAAAAAAAAAAAAAAAAAAAAGGATTTGTCCAAGGTGATCCAGCTACATCAAGGGCTGGTCTTCAGTGTAGACCTGGCTACTGTTTCTCGCCCTCTGCCAGCTGTGACTTGATTCGAATGCCATTGCCGTCACCACTGAAGTTCCTCGTAACTTATATTTACTGCACGAGCGGAAGGAATAAAGCAAAAACCTTGCCTCAAACATCTTAAATTATTGCAAGCAACAATCGGACATCGTAGACTCAAAAGCAGAGTTCCTCCAGTGAACCGGAAAAGGTGATGTTTGAAATACCGCCACCGTAGCCTGGGGATGGTGGTGAGCTTGTCGTTTTGCTACACAAAATAACGAATAACAAACGTATCGAAGTCAAGTATTCATCCAGTTAGCGTTGCTGCCTGCGTTCCTCCACAGGAGGGTTTTCTCTTTTGGAAGGCCTCCAATACTATTTCCCACATTAAATTACAGTTTCAGAAAAGGACAACAACGCCGGAGAATCACTTTCCCCGGCTCTAGGGGCCCAGTGCCGGAGGCGAGTCTGAGCGTGCGTGCGTGCGTGCGCGTGCGTGCGCGAGCGCGCGGCCAGGCTGCTACTAGCTGCTCGCGCCACCGCCGGCAGGGGCCTCTAGGGGGCGCTAGCGCACCATGCTGGCTCGGCGCGGCGCGGCGCGGCGCGACGCGGAGGGCGCAGCGGGCGCTCGGGGCGCAGAGGCGCTGCCCGCCTTGCCTCGCCTTGCCCGCGCATGCCGGAGCCCGCAGAGGGTTTCCCGCAGCCGGCCCTACCTCTCGCTCGCGCAGGCGGAGGCCTCTCGGGGGCCTGGCGCGCTCTCAGCAAGGGGCCAAGGGCCACCTCGGTCAGGGCACCGCGGGGACGCGCTAGCGTGCACGCGGCCCGGGGCGGGGGCGCGCACGGCTTGGCCGCCGTTCCCGGGGCTCCACGGACACGGATGACGGAAGACTGACCGCTCGCTCTCGGGTCCGGCGCACGCTTATTTAAAACCCTTTGTCGTCGGCGCGGGCCGGGCGCCAAGCAGCATACAGAGACACGCGCGCGGGGCGGCGGGAGGGCAGCGCGAGCGCGGGCGCGGGCAGAGGCGCGGGCGAGGGCCGTGGGCTTCGCGGGTGTCCGCGCGCCCGCACCCAGGCGCGCGCACCGAGGCGCGCGCACCACGCTCGGCGGGCCCTGCGCCTTCCGAGCCAGAGCCTGCTGCTGTGGCCGCCTGGCAGGCGCCCGGGCAGGCTGCGCAAAGCCGGGCCCGCCGGCGGCCTTTGCCCGCGCGGGCCTTACTCCTCCCCTGCCCCACTCTCCAAACAGCAAGGGTGGGCTAGGCAAAAAGTAGGCTGGGCTCTTTGGACCCCAAGAGCTGAGGTCTTCACGCTTTGGTTATGAAACGGAACAAAATGGGCGGGGGCTTGACTTATGGGAGCAGCTGGGCTGCAGAAAGCAAATATTCGTTCTTTAAAAGCGACGTGCATTTGGTTTACTCTGAGGAACAGTAATTCAGGCAGCACCTATCTGCGCTTCTGCATGGGCCAGCGGGAAATTTAGAACAAGGCTTTGATTTATTCCCTTTCTATCAGTGATTCATGACCCCTAATTAGCTAATCTCAAGGCCATTATTTACTACTAGAGCAGATGCAGGGAAGACTGAGGACCCAACACTTATGTCGGCTTGAAATTTTAAAACAACGCTTTATTCAGAATGGAGTCCCGAGCCTTGTAAATGCGCCTCAAAATAACAAAGGAGCGGGAAGAAAAAAAACACTGAGAACCCAAATGGAATAAACACAAACACGTAAACTCCGCCCCCGCCGGCCCGCCCCGCCCCCACCCCGCCGCCGGGCGGTGCGGAGCGGCGGCCTCGGGCAAGTTCTCCCAGGGCACAAAGGGTCCGGAACGTGGCTTTC
This sequence comes from Myocastor coypus, assembly GCA_004027025.1. Lineage (NCBI taxonomy): Eukaryota > Metazoa > Chordata > Mammalia > Rodentia > Myocastoridae > Myocastor > Myocastor coypus. Next base: position 15,561 of record PVJA010018727.1, read on the forward strand.
CTGAGGTGTTTCCAGGAACGCTGCCTTAACTTGGAAGGCAGCGTCCCGTGGGGCTTTGCCAGGAGGCTTTGGGGTGCAGGCCAGGTGTGTTTCTGGGCTCAGGGCCGCGGGAGTGGAGGGGCGCAGGCCGGGCCGGGCTTGGGGCGGCCGTTGCGCCCAGCCCCCGAGCGCCGCCTCCCGGTGACCCCGGAATGCATCCCTCCAGGCGGGCGCCAGGATGCCGCGAAGCCCGGAGCCGGTCACGCGCGGCCGTGGGGGACGCGGCCCGTGCACCCCTCGTGCTCGCAGGTGGCCCTTGCCCGAGCCCCGGCGTCTAGTCCCCGGCCTTTCCAAGCCTTCGCGGTTTACAGAGAAAAAACCTGAAGAATGAAGCCCGGACGCGCCTGGCGCGCCAGGGCCCAGCAGCGGGGAAGGAGCAGAGCGGGGGGCGCTGCTAGGAACCCCGGACCCAGCCGGGGCCTGCGGGAAGTGGGGTCGTCGAGCCTCGTCGCCCTTTGTCCCTGGCGCCGGGTCCCCAATCGCAGGATCGGGGTCGCCCCGAGCGTTTCGACCGCAGCGAAGCGCAGAGACCCGCGCGTCCTGCCGGCTGTCTGTCGCTCTTCCTGGGAGCCTGGCCTCGATGCCCGGCGTCCAAGCTGCCCTTCTACACCCGCCCACCCTGCACAAAGCCTGGCGGAGCAGGCGCGGGAGGAGGCGAGCAGAGGGAAGCCAGCAGGCTCTGCGGGTAAAAATAAACCTGCGGCCGGATTACCAGCACTCCCTCATTTGCATCGAATTGTTTGAAAATAGTTGTTGGGGTGATAATTTCAGTAGGGAGATTAACCATTCAAGTCTCAGAGCTCACTGATTTAAAATTCTGCTAGGAACAAGACAGGTCTTTAAAGCGCGTCTCTTTCTTTTTCAAAGGCAATGTTGCCCCCACGGTGGCTTTGGTCTTGGAGGGCTGAGGGTGTGACCAAAGCAAGCCTGCAGCTAGATCTTGGGCTTCTCGGGGTTCCATCGGGGAGGGTTGTGCACCTCCTTCCCATTCCGATGGAGAGAAACGCGCCACGAAGGGGGCTGTGACATTCCGTATGCGGTGCACACGTGGAACGGGAAGGACTGGACCTTGAGCAACCAAAGGGCGACTGAGATTGGGCCCTGGGTTTGCAAAGACGCCAGACATAAACAAAATGACTCGGGAAGCCGCGGGGTGAGACCGTTGCGGTGTTGCTGCAGCGTGGACGCGCAGAGGCCCTGTGGGCGTCCTCCATCCGGCCGTCAGCATCTGTGGCTTCTTCCGCCAGAGGCTGCAAAAGCCCAAGCTGCGGGAGCTTTTGAGAAGCCAGGCTGAGTCTGCCTGGAACTCACAAAGCCCCCAGCTCCCCGCTCCCCTCACCCCCCAGCTTCCCGGCCTCTCCGCGCGGCTGCTCCGCAGCACCCACTCTACACCTGCTGGAGGGTTCGCGCCCGCGGGGTGTCCTAGTTTCCAGCAGCCCATGGAGCTCCGCATCCTGCCGGCCAAGACTTTTGTGGGCCCCTGCTGCAGAAAACGCTGGAGCCCAGCCGCTTTCACTTTCCGCGCCCGGCTGGGCTGCCTCGCCTCCCTTCTCTCACTGCAGCGCCGGCCCCTTCCCTATACTGCCAAGAGCATGGTTTAAAAGGGGGTTGGGGAGGCTCAGAAAGGTTGGAAAGACACCGAGGTTCTCCTTTTAAAAATGTTAATCTCGTCGATGTGACCCGAAAGGTTTGTTTTGGTGAGGTAAGGCTTCTGGTTGCAGACACAAACAGAGGGACACACACTGTGTGTATCAGATGTTGGGAATAAAAATGGTTTATTGATTGAAATAATAGAGGCATTATTTTGATTTGTCTTGACATGAACGCTGATTTATAGAGCTCTCCCCCCACTGATTTTTTTTTCGTAGTCCAGACACATGGAAATGATAAAAATCTCACCGAAGCTCACCTTGGTGCTAATCAAGACTGCTCAACGCACATTGTAAATCTGATATTGTATTTATTGCTTATCTTTCTGTGAGAGGTTGGTCTCCTTCCTACTATTGTCCCCTTTCAAAAAACATTTTTTTTTGATGCATCTGTTTTCACTTTGCACTTTCAACGGGCTGGAGCAGACAATAGTGTGAAAAACATCTCAAAATATGAGGCGACAGAGCTGCATGTGTGTTTCATTTCTGCAGTGTTAGAGAAGAAAATAACAAAAGGAACACACGCACACACGCGCGTACACGCGCGCGCGCGCACACACACACACACACACACACACACACACACACACACACACAGGCAGAGGCCCAGGGCTGCAGCACAAAGGGCTGGATGACCAGGCGCTAACACCAAATTAAAGAACCTGGCAAATTAGAGGGGTTCCTGCGGGGGGTCTGGCCACCTGGGAGAAGATCGAACAAATGAAACGGGGTAAAGAAGGAGGAGAGAAAGCAGTGTCCCCCAACAGGTCGCATCCTTAGGCTGGGACAACACGTTTGCTTAAAGCATCCAGTTTTCTTTAGGTAGCAAAAGAAAATAGAAATCATAGAACAACCTTCCAGATGAAACAAGTCGACACCCCAAACTAAAACCCAAACCGAAGGTCTTCTTAAACTTGTTGCAGGGCGGAAAGAGACCCTGATGCCCTGGAGGAGGGTGGAGCACTAGAAAAGATAAAGGGGCCCTCCAGGTTTGGGGAGCCCAAAGAATGCCTTTCCGTGTAGGGGCACAAATATTTGCAGAGTTTAAAGCTACAGGAATACAAAGGCGAGCGTGGATTATCTGATTGTCCATGGATTCCGGAGGTATGAGCTGTTGCCTCCAAAGGACGGAAGGAAGGATGGATGGATCGGCGGGTGGGTGGGTGGATGCAAGGATGGAGGGAAGGGCGGGTGGGTGGGTGGTAAAGAAGGAGCAAGATTCAACATCAGCAAGAGATGCCCTGAATGGGCAGGGGCGCGGAGCCTGCAGGGCGCAGCCCACCCGGTGTCGTGTGTGTCCAGGCCGCGCCCTGCGTGCGCTCAGCCTCCCCGCAGGACCAGCACCAACCCCCAAGGCTGCGCGTGTGAAGGTCGTGGCCCAGGGCCGTCCTGGGGAAACACAGTGCTGGAGCAGAGACAGGAATGTTCAGGGTCTGGATTTCTCTGTCCGGAAATATCTGCCTCGGTTTCCCCAGGATTCCAAGGAGGCACTTTGGAAGAGGCATTCCAGGCAGTGGCGCTCCGGGGGCATGAACCAGCGAGGTTCAGCCTCCTGGAGCGCTCCAGACTGCTGCTTGTCAGTAGGGCTTTTCCATCTAGACAGCCTGTTGCGCCTGACGGGCTCCTAGATCCTCCCTAGGAGTCCTCAGCCGCCCGCCCCCACTAGGCCGGCCGGTCCCCTGCAAAGCTCTCCTCCCGCCATTGCTTGAGGTTCTCTGCAGAGCGCTCCTTTCCAGCGGTCAGGTTCACTGAGGAGGCTGCCTTCCCTAGCCCGGTTAGAGCTACATTTCTTGCTTCAGAAACGTGTGTAGCACCCTTTTCTTTGGGGTATCTGTGGACAGCCCCTTTGTGCCAGAGAATCCTCTTTCTCCTCCCCACATACACGCACACTCATGCTTATCTTTAATAAATGATTTTAAAAATCAAAAACAAACCACTACATCCATCAGCCCGATTTTGTGCTCCATCTCCTGTGTATGTGTGTGAGAATCTATCCCCGGCGACTGATGGGGAAGGGTGTGCAGGGCCGGCTGCCTTTCCCCTTGTCACTCACCACTCTGGGGGTACAGAGTGCACCTACCGTTTGTGTGCCAGGTCACTTTGCATGCCCTCAGCTCAGGATGCAGGGCGTTTGCTTGTTCCCTGTGCAGTGCTGGTCAGCGGCGGTGCAGTGGAGGAGGGCGCCCGCCAGGCAGGGCCCTTTGCAGGCTCTGAGTTAGCTCAGAGAGTCCTCGCTGAATTTGCAGGATGGATTTTTAAATGTCATTCTTTGAGTCCGGGGTTGGGTGCCTAAGGCTGCCCAGGCTTGACCTCCAGACATCCCAGCATCCTATTCGCCCTGCTGGAACCCTGGGGTAGGTCAGCACCCTGCCTGCTGTGTACACATCCATTCTTCTGGCCAAGCAATGCCCACCTGCATCCTGGTGTTGAAGTCTAATGTCCTTTATTGAGTCTCACTGGCTTACTTATTGATTTCTTTATTTGGTTACATCACGGCTGGATGCAGCTGAGGGACAGGAGCATGTAGGAGATTCTGTTATTTAGTTATTAAAAGCCAAAGAGTGAGTTTTTATTTTTTTTATTTTTTTTATGAACGTTGGTGATGATACCAGTGATCTTTAGTTTCATTTCCTATTTTTAAAAAATTCCATGCAGGACTTCTAAGTTGGAAGCAGCTGGACATTGACATGTTGGTGGTCAGTGACCAGTTGCAGCTCTTCATGGTAACATGGAGACCATCTGACAACAAACTAGATTTCATGACCTCTTGTTTGCATCTGGAGAGAATTTTGAAGGTGACTTTCACAGATTTCATCCACTATTCCAACAACTGGTGCCTAGAGCTGCCGAAGGACAGTGTCTATTTCAGTTGACAGTAGCCTTGCATGGTATTGCAAATGACAGAAGTGACTTGTGACATTCTGGGAATAGGGTTAATTTTTGATCAGACCATTTACTTTCATACTTACACTTAGGTATGTATCTCTTTACATGCAGGGTTTTTAGCTTAATAAGACACAGACCAGGTGGTGACATTGTCTGAGCTGTCAAGGGCAAAATACACATGGGTTAATTAAAAAAAAAAAAAAAAGCCCACAAGCACAACGACCCTACTTCAGAACACAGCCGCCCCACTGGGGGCAGCTGGCTTCTTCCTGCTCTTGTCTTTACTGCTGACACGATTCTCTCCCTAAACTCTAATGGGTACCCTGGCAGCCAGAGCAATGCTGCAGCTGGGCCAGGTTGCAGCTTCTTTCTTGGGAGTGAAAGGACACTGAGTAGAAAGCCTGCTGGCCTTCCAAGAGCATGACTCTGCTCTAACATTGGCCAAAGTGAGTCAGTACATGGAGTCAGGAATGAGCAGGAGATAACTGTCCTATGAATGCCAGCTGTGGGTCAATGGAGAGTGGGTCTGGAAAAAGAGCAGAGAGGTTTGCTTTTTTCTGAACTGAAAAGTGACTATCCCAACTGGAGCAGGGGGTGGGCATGTCACAGAGGATGACTTGTCTTCACCTGGTCACCAGTTAGGCCAGAGGAGACCTGAGGGAAGGACTTTCCCCTCCCACTCATTATTAGGAGTCCATGGTCACTAAGACGCTGTCACTAAAATTGAGATTGCTGAGAATGTTTGCAGAGCGGCAGGCCGTCCTTTGGTCTTGGAGACCAGATGCACATGAGTGTCCATGCTGAATGCCACCCTGGGGTTCACACTGGTCTTAGTGACTTTGATCAAAGCAATGCTGCTCTGAAAGAGAATAGCTGGGTTTGCTGAGAAATCAGAATCCCAAGCTTGTGAGATCCAGGGTCTGCTCCAGCCTGCAAAGAAGAGCTTTCTGGCCATGGTGTCTGGCTGGACCTTTGAGGTTTACCTCATGGGCCATTGGCTGAAGTTTCAATAGACAGCAACATTGCTACTGTGCTCCCAGAGCCCAGAACTTAAAGGTACCTAAGAATTACTTTCTAAATTAACAAAATTTACAGATGTCTCTACCCTCTATTAAAAATTAACTTATTCACATTTTTCTTAGAACTAATGATAGTTTTGGTCTCCACTAAGTCCTATATTCATTAAATTTGACACCAACCATTGTAATGTATCCTGCTCTTGTATGTTTAATGTAATTTAATTACATGTTCTCTTAAAGTTGAATTCTGTTATCTGGGGAGCATATATGATTTATTATTTTATTATCTTCATTTCTAATTCTGCTAATCCTTATCTTCCTTTGAAAAGAACTGCCATTTTTAACCTAAAACCCTTCATTTAAAAGTCTTTATTTCTCGATTGTAAAAGTTACTTATCATTTCACATTTATGTTAAGCTTTTCTACAGTTGCAGATAACATTAGGCCACTTCTCAAATAGATGAATACACCTAAGTTTGTAAAAATTTAGTACGCACTGTGAGAAAGGACTGTGAGAGCATTAAACCAGATAAAATACATACATTTGGCATGATATCTGGTACTTACTGTTAAAAATGTATTAGTTGCAGCTATTTTTTATCCTAGAAGTTCACTAACTGACATAAGTAAGGGATGGAATATATTGACACCGGTTTCTTTCTTTCTTTTTTTTTTTGCCTGTGCTGATAAATTTGAGGTTATTTTCCCAAAACAGATTTCATTAAACTTGCTTATGTTCAAAGATTTGATATAAGCATTCCAGTTAGAGTTTGTACCATGTAACCTTTGCCACAAATTATTGTAAGCACAGTTAACCTGAGGCACAAACCCGTCACTGATTTCTTAGGGCTTACATTTCTTTTTGCACAGATTTCATTTCTTTGAATCTTAGAGTTGGTTAAAGAATGATGGAGCATTGAGTTTTTTTTTTTTTTTTTTTTTTAGAATTTTTTATTCTATTTTATTTTTTTCTTGTTTCAGAACTTTTGTTTGTTTGTTTATTTATTTTTATGGCCGGCTCAGCCTGCCCTGAGGGCAGGGCTGGCGCAGCATGTGGTGCCGGGGATCGAACCGTGGCCCCTGCGGCCATCCAAGCTTTCCTAAGCAGGCGCTTTAGACCACTGAGCCATCCTGCCAGGCCCAAGCATTGAGTTTTTGAACTATTAATGAGATCAATACTCATGGTTGATAGAATCTAAATCAATGGCTAATTTATCCATGGTAACTAACTTGTTTTTCTCTCTAAATGTTCTTAGAAAAAAGTTGTTTGGGGCTACCACCCTCATGGACCACGCCTTTTGTTAAGCATTGCCTTAGTTACTTTTCCCTCTTTGCTGAAGCAAATTGCCCAACACTGAAAATTAAGGAAAGAGAGGTTTGCTTGGCTCACAGTTCGTGGAGATTTCAGTCGATCATCAGCTGGCTCCAAGGCAGGGAGGCACGGTGCAAGGCCACAGAAGGCAGCAAAGGTGGTGTGAGCTAAAGGCGGCAGAAACCAGCCTTTTTTCCTGTCCTGCATGTAGGCAGCCTCCCTGCCCACCCCATCTCCCTGCCCTCCTCTTATGAAGGCTCAGCTGTTCACCAAGGGAGGGTGTGGCCCCTGCTGGGTGACTTCATGGCCTTCCAACTGCTGAGTCACCTTCTAAACTTCTCAAGCTGATTTTATGAGCAACATCCTAGGGCTCGTCCTCTCTACTCTGGGATGCAGAGCTGCAGAATCACTTAGTTGAGCTTTGAGGCTTCTCAAATTGACCCAATTTGTCAGCCATTACAATAAGGCACATGCATTATTCCATTAGAGAAAGCCAACGGGGTTTTCTACTAATTGTGTCCAAGAAAGAAACTATATCCTGGGTGCTAGTCTGGCTGCCAGGGTACCCAGTACATGTTCAGAAAGCACAGCCTGTTTGGCAAGAAATACGAAAGCCGGGAAAAGCCACCTTGTGCCCTGCAGAAGAGCTGTGCTCTGAAGTAGGGTCGCTGTCACTGCCCACTCTCGACGTTTATGACTGGAAAACTCTGCTGGCTCCAATTTTCATTTTAGTATACTCTCATTTTGGTTTCACGCTAACAATTGTGTTTGGCCAGTCAGATTCCAAGATCTTGTACAAACCTTTTTGGGATGTGAATGCCTTCCTAATCTCCTGTGGATCACTGATTGCCCATGAATCTTGCAGCTCCCCTATGCTCTAGACGTGATGCTCTCCAAGTTAATACATTTTCTGACTGCATCATTGGGCGCTGGGCATTCAAGGTTTTGGCTGTGCTCAAGTATTTGATTTGGCGCCTTGTGCCCATCACTGTATTTCAGTTTCTCTGCTTACAGATGGGCATTAAGCTTCACTGTGGGAAAGGAGCAGGACGGTTGGGGGAAAGCTGTAAGGTTACTCAGCTAATGAGCTCCAAAAACCAGTTTTGTCTGGCTGTCACCAGCCAGGGGGATTCAGTGCTGCTTCCTCCACTCACGGGCCCACAGGCGCTGGTGAGAACCATTCCTGCCACCCTCTTTCTGCACAAAGAGGAGAGGAAAATCCTGCCCCCAAGCATCACCTAAGTCCTGCTCCCTTTGTTTCTGAGGCGTGAGCAGCTCCAAATGTTTCCTGTATCCGCCACAGCTATGAGCTCCGCTCCTCTGGGTTGTGTACCTACCCCGGGGTGGCATCAAGCTCAGGATGTCACACTGGGCTATTTAAACATTCTGAAAGGAACGCAGTGACACTTGGCAGACAGCTGGAGCTGGACAGTCAGGGGCTGGGGCTGGGGCTTGGCTCAGCGTGAGCTCAGCCTGACGCCTTTGGAGGACACCACAGCTTCATGAAACTTGCATTTTAGGAGTTTCAGTGATAAACATCAAGTAACAGAGAGATAGCGCTTTTGCCAATGGGAAGGGGTCCAGGAGGCTGAGGAAAGGGAGAACGTGGAAGAGGGGCGGGGAAAATGTGTTGTGCGCATGTTCAAACGCTGCGTGACAAATGTAGTTCCCTGAGGTAGACACGTATTAATGAAAGTTAAAACTAAAGTTAAAATTAAAAATGAACCCACCAGGAAGACGGGCAGATAATATCCAAATATGCATTGTTAGGCATTCACTCTTGTGTTTTGTTATTAAAGAAAGCCTAATTCTAACTTTAAATACCCTTGCATCCTTGGAATGTGAAATAGAAAGGCAATTATAGAAAACCAGTGGGAAGCAAGAAACAAGTAGAAGACATCAAATTTGATGACAAGATTTAACAAATTATCTAGGGTGCAGTAAGTGTAGGAATAGTGGTAGCAAATATTTGTGGTCAAGTAGGAGGGGAATAGAAGTATTTTTCTTTTGTAATATTCATTCTTCAAGCAGCTATTAAGTTGTTAAGTCCCTGATACATATTACTACTACTTAACACACAGAGTCGAAGCTGTTTCTGTTGGCCCTGGTGAAGTAGGAAAATAATCCTTCAAATGCGAAGGGTTGAGGGGATGTGAATGGCCAAGGCGGCGGCGGGCCACAGCCCAGTCTCGGGTGGCTGTCCGGCCTGGCTGCGGAGGTGGCTCGCCAGGGGCCCGGGCTGCAGCTGAGTTCCGCCTCGCGGCACGAGGAAGGTGCAGAACCCCTGAACATGGCTCCAGTATTCGCAGCAGTTCTTTCCTTCCTTCCTTTTCCTGCCCCCTTTTTTCTCCTTTTTGCCTACCTTGCCTTTGCTGAGGACCAAACCCAGACCTCGCCCAGGTGCGAGGCACACACATGCTCCACCTCTGCACGGTGTCCCCAGCTCTTGGCAGCGGATTTCAACTGTGACCTTCTCAGCTTTCTTCCCCATCGCCTTTCTGTCTTTCTGGGACTCCTTTTTTTAATGTATCTACTACAGGGTCTACTGGGTTTCACTGTGTAGATCCGACTCGTAGCCATCCTCCTGGTTTCAGCCTCCCAAACACTGGGATGACAGGGGTGCGCCACCACACCCAGTCTCAATCCTTCTCAGAGCACCCTGGGGATGAGACCCCAACGGCACGTGCGGGGGCATTTGAGTTTCTTAAAAATTTCTGCTTTATTGACATCAACCATCTGATTTTCTAAAGATGACAAGGATTTTTGAGGTGGAGCCAAAAAAGGGATTGCGTGCGGCACCAGGAGGAGACATGATGTCATGTTTAACTTACGACTTTTATTCCTGAAGTCTTGAGGTAGCCTGTGCCTTCAATGTGTTGTTAAAGGCTCTGTCTTATTTTTTGCCTTTGAGGTTTCTCCAGGTAACATGTGCTCCCTGTTCGACTCTCTGTTCTGCCTGTTGCTATAAATCCGTGGCACTTTAAGGTTATTTTTCTTCTTTCCTTAGGGACATTTGCCACCTCATCAAAGACAATCACTTGGAGAGAATAGGTTCTTCTTTTTGTCAGCCAGGAAGAAAAATTTATTTCGCTGTGTTTCCTTGAAATTTTATTTCTTTACAAATGTTTTCTTAATTATTTTTATGATCAGCATCTTATTTTTATTCCTTTCTTAAAATTAAACGATTGCACGAGGGACCCCTTTAGTACCTGGCCTTTCTGTGGTGAACAGCTTCTCCTGCACACTGTGTCACAAGGTAGCTTCCTCAGGAATGTCTCATAGTAATTTTCAAATTTTACAAGTGAGTAGAGAGTTTTCTGGTCTATTTTAGTCAACATTTGCATTCAAAAACATTGAAATATGACTCATTTGCTTTGGGAATTTGAAGCTTTTATGATGTCATCACTCTTGATTTGAACTTTTTAGTTCTATTTATTTAGTTTGTTACAGTGCTGGGGATTGAAGCCAGAGCCTTGAGGGTGCTGTGTAAGTACTCTTGCACTGAGCTGCATTCCAGCCCTAACTTGAGCTTTTCATAAAATAGCTCCCCGTCTCATAGTGGGTACTATTTGGAGAGGCTACTGGAGCTGTTGGAAGCTGCTGGTTCTCTTGGGCTGTTCTGCTGGAGGACCTTGTCATGCTGGCTTTCCTGATGACTTTGGAAAGAGTTCTGGTCCTCCTCTTGAGCATCGCTTCCTGGCTCTGGATGGTGAGATGGTGCACCGCTCAGCCTTGTGGAGAAGCTTGTCACCTTGGCTTTCCTGACAGAACACGGCTTTCCTTACCGCTGGAGGAGCTCAGGACCTCGCTGTTGCTCAGGGTGGCTGTGGTACCTTCGCGGGGAGCTCTAGTGCTTACCTTGAGTGTTGCTTCCTGGCTCCAGTTCAGATTCCTCCACCTGCTGGCCTGGATCCTTCATCCCACTGGTGCAGACTTCCTAGCTTCCACCACTGGCCTCTGGGCCTTTTCTAGCACAGATCCTCGATATAGACCTGCATGAGACTTTGTTTTGGGCTCTAGGCCCTCAGCTGGATTCTTTCATGTTTAGTGTGCAGATAATTTTCCTGCATTGGTGGTATATAATTCTTTGGGTAATTCTGTATAAAATAATTTTATAAAATGTGTTCTGTATTACATTGTTCCCCTTGCAAAAGCCCCAAACCACAACAGGGCCAATACTAGAGATTTCTCTTGAGCACTAAAAGGGAGGAGAAAATAGTTTCCCTATTGCCTTTTTTTTCTCAACATTTCCTCAATTTGGCCAGCATTGCCTACATAGCCTGAGAACTCCATAGGCACATTTATTTGTTTTTGTAGATTGAGATGTTGTGGGAAGATTAAATGTGGGACAGAAAAAAAAAAAAAAAAAAAAAAAGTAAAAAATATAAAAAAGACTGAATGTGTGACTTTGATGTGGTTATGTCTCTGAGACAAATAACAACTTGGTGTCTGAAAATGCACCCTGACACACCTGTAAGGAAGGCCCAAGATGAGAGCTGTGGGGGCAGAGCTGCCCCAGCACGTGGCACCTGGAAAGCTTGCTCTGTGTCAGCCGAGGTGGCTGCAGAATGTGGGGCATCTTGCATCCATTGGCGGTTTCATGACAGCTTCATTCTTTGTCAGGATGCTGCTAGAACTTATTCCCACTTTTCCTTGCCTGATTGTCTGGTGCTATGAGTGCTGCATTGCTTTCTGGGAAATTATTATGTTAGTTTATCAGATTTAACAGAGAGAACCCCAAGCAGAGAGATGCCCCACAGTGAGGTCCTAGCAGCTGGGCAGGATGGCAGGCAAGTTCATGGCTATTTAGGGTCAGGAAGGCAAAGAAGATGGCCTGAGAACCTGAGCATCTCTGGGTGTCTGTTCACACTAGTGCATCCTGGGAGTGGATTGGTTAGACTGAGAGAGACGCATATGCCTTAGTTATATTGGGCCTTTGCTTAGCATCACCTGTGTGCTTCCCTGGGTTTATCGCTCCTCTCCTGTGGTCCCTACAGAGCCACCCACTGTACTGAGGCAGGCAGAATCTGCAAACCATGCACCACAAAGAACTATCAGCTCAAAGATCTCTTTGCTGTCTTCTAAATTTTAGCAGATTTACTCAAAAAGCTTTGATATTAAAAATTCAGTCAATTTTCAAAGAAAATAATGCATAATAAAATCCCTTTATAAGTAGCATCACACACTTTGACCCTGAATTTAGAATGTTCCTTAACTGGTCCGCTATTGGCAAACTACATGATGTAGAATAACATTAGCTCTGCAAAGTGTCATGCTGAAAAAAACATGGAAACCTTAAGAAACAGGTTGCCTGTTTATTTTAGAATTCTTTATCCTTTTGTTTATTGAAGTTCTTCATGTGATTCAAAAATGAACTGGAATTCAACTAAGAAATAACTTATTCTTTCAACCAGTTTCTTGGACACAGATTTCTGCTTTATTGCTCCAAAACTAGCAGAACGTCTTGTTTGGTAGAAAGAATTCAACATCTATTGGCACAATTTTGCCCACAACTATTTTAGAAATGAAAAAGTTCGAAATATTTATTTAGGCAGCATGTAAAATCAAGCCTCCTTCCTTGTTTGTCTCACTAAACATATAAATCAGATTTTCCGGGTCAGACCAGTTGAAGTGTTGCCAAGCCAAGATAGCAATCTTAGAGATAAGCCTATGTTGGCAAGCGCAGGCCTATATATCTCGCTTCTTGTTTAAATATTTATTTGATTTCTTTGGACACTGCATAGAACTTGGAGCAAAAGAATTCTTAATCAAAATGTAGATTTTATAAAAATGACAGGCTACTTCAAAAGGTGTACGTAGATACACACCTATACCTGGCGAACTAGAGATGCCAGTGATTCAACCAAGGGGCACTCTGCCACTGAGATATGATCCCAGCCCTTCTTTCCTTCCTTTTCCTCTTCTTCTTTTCAATTTTGAGATGGGGTCTCACTAAATTACCCAGGCTGGCCTCCAACCTGTGGTCCTCCTGCCTCAACCACCTGAGTCGCTGAGGTTACAGGTCTGTGGCACCACGCTTAGCTGAAGTTCAACTGTTGATGTGCTTCATAGCCACTGGCAGGTCAAGACGTGCTGGGGTGCGATTCATACTGTGCTTGAGCTTGTGAGTCACAGCTTAGCATACAGAAACTATTTCAATCACCACAGCACTATAGAGCAATCACTGCTCAGAACCGTCAAGAGAAAATCCTGTTGCTTTATTCCAAGGTCATTTTTTTTTTTTTTTCAGAAATGTGGATCTTAAGAGTAAAAGCAAGAGTCGGCACTGCCTGCCTAGCTTAGCCCTAGAGCAGAGACTCTGAGAAGCAGTGAGTCAAGAGCCAATCAAGGTTGCTTAAGTACTCATCTTTTTTTTTTTTTTTTTTTTTAAATGTCGGTTTGGGTTGTCACGTGTATGCCTCCTTACTCCACCAACAACACTGCTTTCTTAGTTATGGCTCTGGTTCTGTCCAACCAGTGCTCAGTAGCACATTCTGTGGCCAGGTACTGTTTTGGAGAGGAGAAAGGAGGCTGGCTGTCAGGAAAGCCAAGAAAGTCTCTTAGGAGCTCATGTGGGTGGCTGGAAGCAGCAGCAGTGCCCCTTCTTCTGGTTTCTAACCAAGTTCTCCCTGCTACCTTCAACTCTCAGCTCCCCAGACAAGACTTCAAAATATCTGCCTACTGCCTAAGTGTTGCCTGGAGGTTTTGGGAAGCTCTGAGCCTGGAAGGGCGTGCTGACTGATTTGCTTCATGAGCGAGCAGCGGAGACAGTGGCAACCACCATGAAGCCAACTATGCTGCGTGGAGAGCGTGTGCGGACACCTGGAATGGGGATGCCTTCCGCTGCTCCTAGAAGTCTGGAAAGCCTAAGTGTGGGTTTTCAAGTTAGGTTGTGTAGGAAATGAATTACGTAGGAATTGTGCCTGAAAGAGTGTGACAATGTGTGAGCCTATTCAGTGGCTTCTGGAAGAATGCCTCAAGACACAAACACAATAGTCTACCAGCAATCATGAAGTTTACCTTTTTCTGGTAATTTGCATTTTCCATGGTCAAACTTTTTGGTGGGACAGCTTATCTGGTCAGTTTGGAAGACCACCCCATTAAACAACTGTGTTTTTTTATTTCTCTTTCTAAATTTTTTATGATTTCTCCCCCCCCCCCCCGGTCTCTTTTTAACCAACTGTCTTTTTCTGTTAATTTGTTCAACAGAGATGAGCAGAAGGTCACAGATGTCATGCTAACTGACTCCACGCAAACTGTGCTTTAAACATCTGCCGTAAGAGGGGTGTATCTTTTTTATCTGCCTCTTTCTCCTTTCAGGAAACGTAAAACATGACATGGAGCATGAAATTTTTATGAAGTTTCCAGTTATGTCAATTCGTTTCTACCCATTCATTATTTATTTGGTATTCAAAAGAGTATGTACTGCTATCCAGTTTATTGTGTAAACAAGCATTTATTACAAAGCTACTCATTTTCCCTGGGTTCAAAAGAAATAGAATTTCTAACATATTCTCTGGAGTGATAGCATTTAAGAGCTCAAAACTTTCAGCAAATAACGTAAATTATTTGGATTGCTCCGTATATGTTTGTGAGAAGTCTAAGTTAAAAACGGCAGACGGTTGGAAGATGGGGCTCACAGATGATCAGCACCCACCGTTGAAGGGTGGAGGGGATGGCTTCCTGCAGCCAGGCTCCACTGAGCTGCTAGACCAAAGCATGCAACTTTTCATGCTTTTACTTATTAAAGACCAGGAGGTCATTAGAAAAGCCCCAAACAGAATATCAAATTTTGTCTTCAAATCTATAATATTTTGTTCATGCAGATAAATTGCATGTCCATTTTTCTGTGCTATCTTTTGATACATGGAAGGTTTTAATGGTCTAAGCTTTGGGTCCTCTAATCTTGTAAGATTATTTCATGTCTTAGATTCTGAATGACGTAGCCAAAGAACATTGGATGAAATAAGCTTTATGTGTTATTATGAGGAAGATACTTGAGGATTTAAATAAGCCTTTAAAATATTTATGTTTTTAGTTCTGACTTTTTGTTTTACACTTTTTTTTTTTTTAAAAAAAGGGTTTTCTCTTATATTTGATGCGGGTTTCAAACTTTAGATTTATAGCTCAACACCTTGCAACAAATTTTATAAATATTCGGTGGGGGCCTGTCCCCGAAGTATAAACACTCCTTGCTATTGAAGCACTGAAGAAAAGCAGACGCGCTCATTAATTCTGGTGTACCCAGAGGGCTAAAGAGATTTTGAGCTTTTTCTTTTTTTCTTTTTTTTTTTTTTCTGAAACATCTTCTTCAATAAGAAAAATGAAATGTCACCGTGGCAAGGTGAATCATAATATATGTTATGTCTTGTCTGACACTGAAAATAAATCCAAGTAAGTTTGGAGAAATATTGGTGGCCTTTTCCCCATGGAGGCTTAGAGCAGCTTTATAAATTAAACAGTATGCGTTGACAGCTCTGGGCAGTAAGTAAACTCTTCAGTAGATAATCTCCATAGAAACCAAAAAATTTTAACCACCTCAATCTAGAATAGCATTTTCGCCTCAGCTGCTGGATGTAATAACGACAAATCCTTCTTTACCTCAGGCCAATGCTTTGTGGTAACGTTACTTTTCATTTTAAATGTTTGATACAAAATAATTTAGAAGTAACGTAGGAATTAATGGTCATAGGGGATCTCAACGTGATTCCAGCCTTCACCCCCAAAGTGCCAGCAACGTTTCTGATGTTTAGAGAAACATTTGCTGCCAGACACATTTTTAAGGGTCAGTATCTACCAGTCACACTAATGATGAGATATGGTCGTCAGCCCCGTTGTGTGGAGGAGGAAACTGAGGCACAGAAAGGCAGTGTACCGATGTAGGTGGCAAAGCCTAGACTGGCTCTGCCTCTGGGCCCTGTGGTTTATCCCAGGCACCACTCGAATTACCTGGCTTTCCTGTAGCATAAACCTCGGTGCATATTTGTAGTACTGATTTGGAGGCAAGAAGGCAGCTCCACTCTTAATAATGTTTTAGATCATTGTCATCTTCCATCAACCTCTTTTGAGGTAATTTGACAGCTATTAAAAAGCACACTCTCCAAAATTCACCTGTTTCAAAGTTAGCGCTGGCCTGGAAGGGCCCCATTTTCCCTTCCTTTGTTGGCAAAACCTCATGCTTCTCTCTCTGCCCTACACTTTTAATTGCATTCTTTTTTAGAATTCATTTATTAGTACATGTTTTCAGTACATGAAGATTATATGTATCTTGGAGAGTTGTTGCATATATAGCACCTTGTAAATCTTTTCTTTCCTTTTTTGTCCCTATCCCTTCGCTGTCTCCTCTTCCCTGCAGCCCTTGGTCCCCTCCCACTTGCAAACATTCTCTGCTCGTCATTCTCGCTTCAGCTTTCTTCTCCTCATCCCGCTCCCTCCTTCCTCTGCCCCTTCCATCCTCTCTTATTTCTGCATCCATCTGAAAGAGATCTACCCTCTTCTGAGCCACACAAGCCTGAATGTTGCACGCCTTCTTTTCTAGAAGGAACTCCTATACATCTGGCTCCTTCAAGAGTCTTGCCAACTAGCTGCGCTTGAGCTACCCCAGCGGCCCCAGGCTGGAGCCGCCAATGCCCTTAGGGGACTTGTTCCTTGGCTGCGTGGCTGTGTCCTGGTGACAGTGTGTACACCTTCGGGGTGGGCTTAGCTTCCCTGTGTTGCACTGTACAGTGCCACAGACCAGAGAACTGAACCGACAGAGCTGTACTGTTCATTCCCGGAGGCTCAGGGCCTGAAATGAAGGCTGTGCTCTCTCCAAGTGACCCAGGGACAATCATCTCGAGCTTCTTTGAGCTTCTGACACTGCTGGATGCACTTTGTCTTTATTTGAATCACTTCAAACTCTGCCTTCTCTTCTCATTAATTTAAAATCATTATCTTTCGAGTGAATTTCTGAGTCAATTGGGGAGCACATCTGTGACCGCAGCCTCAACCACTTGGGGAAATGAAGCCAGGAGGATTGTAAGTTTGAGACCAACCTGGGCAACTTAGCAGAGCCCTGTCTCTGATTAAGAGGGGCTAGGGAGGTAGCATAGGCTTCAGTTGCCAGCCTTAGTGAGCCTCTGGGTGCACCCTCAGCAAAACAAAAACAAAAATAAGGATCTTGAGATTTTTCCAAGTTTATAATTCTATCTAGGAGATGTCTTGCCAGAAACTTCCAGAGAGTTAACGAGCTTCATTTTACCTATCTCCTGCCTTGACTAGAACCATTCTTTCAGTGCCCACTATTACATGCGTAGTGTTTGCTAAATTAATGAGGGGCAGTGACAATGACTTATCTTGGTTTCCATACTGCTTTACATAATATACCACGGTGAGTGTGGGGCTCTCTACATACGAAAACAATTTCCTCTCTGTTTCTGTTGTCTGTAACATTGTGGTTTCCTCATTATGTAAAGGCTAATTTGTATTCGCCTATAGCCAAATTCAGATGTTTCTCTCAAAAATCAATGTAAGAACTGCCTGAGGTTTGGGCATAGGTTGCAAGCTGGAATTCCAAGAGCTTTGGCTACGGTCTTACTCCTTCTGGATGGATCGGAATACTGATGGTAACACAGGACGCTTCTCTCCTTTTCTTTTCAATTCCTTTCAGCTCTCATTGAGAATCACCTTCTGTCCAGGGTTCCATCTTCTGAGTCAATATTTATTTGTTAAATAGCTAGTTAGCTAATTAATTGGCTTGCTTTTAATTTAATTTTGTTACCTGGCTAATTAGCATGAAAATATGCCTCCAGTATGGTTTAGATCTTGGGAATCCAGCACTGAGCAACAGGGTTTTCGTCTCAGAGCGTGACTGCCTGCCCATAGGAAGAACCCACCAGGCAGCTACAATCTGATCCAGGGCCACAGTGCCTCCTGGAGGTGGAGCAGCAGTTAGCTGAAACTTCTCTTGGGGGGGGTTGAGCTTTACACCAAAGGATCCTCTGTTACTCTAATTGCAGTAGGAAAGCCTATTAAGGACAGTTAACAAGGAACTGCCAATGATTAAATACATTGTCCTGTTTTATTCAGATGTACTGGAGTGTTAATGGTATCAACACGTAACTATAAATTTATAGTTCTTGCACGTAGCTAAGAGATACAGCGGTAAAATGCTAGACGTTTTCCTAGCACTCCTAAATAACTTGAAACTGAAAACCTCTGACTTTGCCTGTAGCCTCGTGTGTCGACTTTGTCCACCGTTTTGGTCTGGGTCTTATTTGCTTTTGTCTTTGGATTTGAAGAGAAACTATTTTGGTGGAAACAGGACATGCTTAGCAGGTGTCACCCTGTGACACACCAGTGCAAGTCGCTGAGCACACATCATGCCAGGAACCCACGAGGCTTCTTCAGTGCTCTGAAGCTGGCTAGCTCAGGAAGGCCTAGGGTCTGCTTGGTCACGCGGGTTCCCATCTAAGTTCCCACCAGCTTTGTGAGGGCTGGTATGTGGCACACTCCATAAAACTTTCCAGCCTTTTCCAGCACAGCTTTAGCACCAGTTCGAAAGAAGGCACACTTGTCCTTTCTGTCCACCCAAAGCCAGCGAGCCTGTGGCTCGCTGAGACGGCCTCTCACTCACACCCTACGCTACCTCCAGCCCTTGTCCAATTTAAACTGAGGAGTGGATGTATGTAAATATTTGCATCTTTGTAGCTGAAAAAAAGACTCAATTAAATGCTTAACTTTAACCCTGTTTATTACTCTTGAACTACTCCAGAGGGCAATATTTTTTATTGGTGACAGATTGCCCAAACTGCTGCCAGGACCTAGTCGCCCTTGCAGACAAGACCCGATGTTGCTGAGAGGTTTCCCCCAAGTGAGGAGAGGGGCCAGTGCCTGGCTCTTTGTTTTCCTGGATATGGTTTATGGGTTCACGACGGCCCCTTGGACCCCGGCTTTTCCCCTGAGACCTGGACGTGGGTGTGTGGCTGAACTCTTCCAGCCACGTGGCCCCATGCTTCCCATCAGTTCTGATGTTCTGTTGTTGGAGACTTGGAGGCTAGCATCTGGTGTTACACGGGATATGTGACTAGGAGCCAGACGAAGCAGGGAGACCGAGGTGCCAGATGCTGGATTCGGTGTCAGGGAGAAGGCCTGGCTTGTAGCTTGGACAACCAACTTCAGGAACACTGCCTCTACTTTCCCACACATTTGGTAGGACTGTTCCGGGCTGTTCCAGGGCATGGCATACAGATGAGCACTGGTTCACTCCAGACAAAGGTTAATTAGTGAAGGTAGTGGCTGGATTAATTGGCTTGATAATTGCATTTCATTATCTTCACCTTGCGCAACACTTCGTAAAGCAGGTTTATTGGCTTAAAGTTACTTGAGTTAGAACAAAGTGAGTTTAATGCATCACATCCGTAAGAAGCATGTAATGCCAGATTTGGGTGAAAAATAATACTAAAGACTAGGAGCTCTTTGGCCTTATCTCCATGTATATAATATATGTAATCGCGTATATGAGTATAAATATATAATCTCTTAATTATTAACATTTCAAAGGCTCTTTGGCACTTGCTATCTGCAAATCCTTGCAGAGACCTGGCACAAGAATATCTACAGAGATAACAGGTAATTTGACAAAGTGTTTCTGAGGCAAAAGGCATGTCTGCCTCAGGCATACGAACCTAGGAAAGCATGCTCCACTCCTTCACTGGGTAGGTCTCTTTTTTTTTTTTTTTTTGTATTTCAGGGAAAGATCTACAATGTATTCAGGGTCTCATTACTAGATCTGACTCTAGTGATCCGCCTGTTTATGTTTACAGCCTCCCAAGAGCTGGGATTGCAGGTGTGAACCACCACGCCCAGTCTCAGTTGCTGTCTCATTGTGACCTGAGGGTGGGGTCGGCATAGCAAGCCCAGGATGGAAACCCGGCTCCCTGTGCCTACTTGTAGGCACTTTGATCCACTGAGCTATTTGACTGCTCCCCCTTTCCCCTCATTGGCAATGGGTGTAAAGGAGGAGCAGAGAAGACACAGAAACCTCTGTATCTGCTGTTCCAGTGACCTATCCCAGATGTCACTAAGCTTCAGTGTCCTGTTGGTCAGAAGACAGGTGGCCTTAAATCATGTGCAGTGAGACCGCTTCAGGTGGCTGGAGAGGTTTTGTGGCCAGGTGTGGCCTAAAGCCTTGTGGAAGTGGAGCAGTGTTGCTTCCCAGCCTGAAGGCAGGAAGGTGAATTCATTCCTTCTGGCCACAGAGACTAAGGAGGGATGCTTCTCACGCGATCCAGCTCAGGCTCAGTGATAGTCTCTAACAGGGTGACATCGTGTGCGCCGCAGCATTCACACAAGATGAATTCTACTTGCACCCGTCAGGGCTTTGCTGATGTATGCTCTTTGGTGGAGGTTCAGCCGCCAGAGGCCAAAGGGTTAAATAAATTTTACCTGACATCCACAGAACAGGCAGCAAAAACGCTCGCTTGTCTCTCTCTTCCTGTCTTCCCCACTCTCCACGTACTCTTTCCCTCCCCCACAGAGTCAGTATTCCACACTGTCACATTGGTAGGGTAGAAAGAACCTCTCTTTCTTTCCATGAAAAATTCAAAAGTATTTGTAACATACACAAGACCCAATTCATATCCCGAAGGGACTCTGTCCCGAAGGTGTCTGCTTATGTAACGGCAGATTAATGCTATCAGCTGTGTGTTAGATGTTCATATCTAGCATCATCTACTCCTTTTGTGCTGAATTTTTCCATAACAAAAGATAACAGATATGCCCCCCCTCCAGTTGGAATACTTCTGCACCGTCAAAGGAAATATAATCAAACCTGGGCTCTCACGCTAATGATTCAAGCTGGGAATTTGTTTACTTTACTTTTGGAACAGACGTCATCCATCACAGTAGCCCATAAATAAAGTGTCAAGGCTGTTACGCTGATCAATGAATATAAATTATTGAAAAATAATGTAACTTTCAGGTCACCAAGGAATGGAGCTCAGTGTTATTTTAAAAGGAAGACTTTCCATTCTTAAAAAATAGATGCACATTTGAAGAATGAACAGTTGCATTCGCAGTGAAATTCCTGGCCCTTGAGTGCTTGCTTGTGGGAACAAATGCTACCTGTTACTCTCCTTCAGAGTTGTGTTTTTCAGGGACGTGCTTTTGGAATTCTTTCACGCTTCTTGGAAGAGTGAAAATATGGCCACACGTCATTTGTTGCTACTTTCTTTAAAAGGTGAAGACTAATTCCTTCCTCTTGTGCATGGACTGTTTATTATGGCTGTGGCTCTCTTCCGAAGAGTAGCCTGGGGGCAGGGAGTGTCTAGTTGAGACTTCCAGGTTCATCCCCAAATGACTCTGTCCCTTTTCCCTTGCTGTCGCGGGTCATCCGGCCGTGGGAAGCTGAGCTGCACGGTCGTGAAGGCACCACAGCAGCCTACGAGGAGGGCCAGGGGCAGGGCACGAGGGTCCACTTGCTGAAAGTGCCTGGGAACCCAGCCTATTCTCAGCTGGTCACCCTGTGGGCAATGTGTCTACCGTAATTCGTGAAATACCGGGATGGGTATATCTTATTGTAGCAGGGACACAATACATAACACTCATGGTTCAAGGAGGACAGGTCAGGTCTATTTGGTATGCGAGTTTCTGAAATTTTGGGCTATTGTCAGCAGACTCCAAAGCAGAAACTTGGTAGGGGGATGCAGGAGATAGCTGCTAACGGCAAGGCACCGCATGAGGGAGGTGGTGAGCAGGAAGGAGGCCAACAGGAAGGGGCCAGGAACCAGAGTGGCCCCAAGTCGCACCCCAGGACCCTTTTGTGCAACCAGAGAATGCTTCCATATTGGCTCCTCTGCTGTAGCTTAGCAACCTCAACATTTAGGAACCCCTTGTGCACTTTTAACCTAGTCAAATGCATAATCAAGATTTATCTGTTTGAGCCGGATGTGGTGGTGCATGCCTATAATCCCAGGGCTCTGGAGGCAGAGGCAGGAGGATCCTGTTGAGTTCAAGAGCAGTCTGGGCTACAAGGTGAACTCAAGGCCAGCCTGAACTACATAGCAAGATCCCATCTCAAAAAGACAAAATAGGGGTTGAATCCCTGGCACCACATGCCATGCCAGCCCACCTCCAGGTATGCTGAGTCAGCTACTGAGGCCAGGGATAGTGGTCCTCTCCCATAAACCCAGCACTGGGGAGGATGAAAACAAGAGGATTACTATGAGTCTAAGCTGCATAGTGAGACCCTGTATGGGGTGGGGGGAGAGAGAGACAGAGAGAGAGAGAGAGAGAGAGAGAGAGAGAGAGAGAGAGAGAGAGAGAGAGAATAAAAAAAGGATATATCAGTTTGAGATGCAAGCTAAGTCTCTCATAAATTCCTAGTCCACAGAAACTGGGTACTAAGTGTTTCTCATTATTTTAAATATTTAAACTTTGGAGGAATTTTTAAATGAAGCAATAGATAACTAGTAGATAATAGTTATGAAGCAGTAGATTAATAGTAAGTGGCACACGTTAGGCTGGTGAATTAAAGGCAGTTTTTCATTTTTACCAATAGTAGCCAGTGGGCACTGATAATTGAAAAAAGTGAACAACGGAGTAGCTGGCAAAGGCCAGAAGGACCTTCGGGTTATGGTGAGTGACTGCTAGCAAATTCACCGTTGGACTTGGCCTTCCTGATTCTCACAGCGCTGTGGCACTTCCTGTGCTGGGATCGCCAGACAGGCTCTCTCTGTCTTTCCAGATCGTATAAAAATAGTACAAATTTACCGAGATGAATGAGGACTTCAAAAGCCACAAAAGGAGCAGAGTTAGGTAATAAAACTTATACCATACAAAGCTTATATAAGGAAGAAATTGTAAGACAGAAATCTGTAGTTGATACCACATTTACACGACGCTATGACTGCCACTCCAGCTCTTCCTGTCTGAATCAATCCTTGGTGACTGATCAATCAACAATCAACAATTAATGCTGGCATGTGCAGAGTAAGAGTCCTTGGAGCCTAGAAAGTTCTGTAGGAGTCTAAGCCTCTTCTCTGTGCGGATGCCCCTTGAGGCAAAAGAGAATTACACATTCGTTATGCAAATTGAGGGTGCTATGGTTTATGTCTGCTTGTCCCCTCAAAGCCTCATGTAGTCATTGGGCAGGGACTTCTAGAGTTTGAGACTTGATCCATGATCCCTGGGATTATGGGTTTTAGTACTGATGGGATTATGGGTCGAAGTACTTCTGGGATTATGGGTGTAGCCTAAGGCGGGGGGCTAAGGCAGAGAGCCTGAATGTAATATAAAGAGAGACAGAGAGACAGACTTGAGCTGTTGCTGCTGCTCTGCTGCCCTGATTGACTGGCTGCCTCTGCCACCATTTTGCTGCTGTTCTGCCTCCATGAACTGGATGCTCTCCACCCTGCTCCACTCAGCCTTGAGCCAGTCGAATATGGACTGAAACCTCTATGAACTGTGAGCTAAATAAACCTTTCCCTCCTTCATTTTGAGTGCTGGGTATTTGTCCCAGCAACGAGCAAAAAGTAACTAAGACAGAGGGCATCTGCTCTTTCCTGGGTAGTTGACAATGCATGCATCCTTTCAGAAACTGATGCTTAGGGTTTTATGAATAGTAGGTATTTCAAAGATACATTTGAGAAGCTATACAAGTAGTGCTAGGGGGAAAAGAACCCCAAGAATTGTAAGGCTTGCTTAATTTTTCTCCTCCCTCCCTTGCTCCTGCTCTCCTGTCTCCTTTCTCCCCTCACTTCCCACCCTTCTTTCCTTTTCGTCTCTCTGTTTTGGTCCAGTACATTATTAAGGAAGGCCTTTTCCCAAGCATTTTGGAAACCCACGGCATGGCAGAGTAGAGTAACCTTTTTTTTTGTGTGTGTCAATACATGCGAAATGCTGTTTATTAGGAAGCCTACCAGAAATAC
>PVJA010018728.1:0-39440 GCA_004027025.1 Myocastor coypus
TTTTTTTTTTTTTTTTTTTTTTTTTTGCCGAACCGGGTATCAAGCTCAGGTCCTTGCGTTTGCCAGGCAAGCGCTTATTCTACTGAGCCATCTCCTGAGCCTCTCCAGCATTATTTGTGAAAAAGGCTGTCCTTTCTATATTGAATTGTTTTTGCACCTTTGTAAGAAATCTCATTGTATTTGTTAAGTATGTTTCTGGATATTTTCTTTTTTATTTTAAAGATGATAAATCATTAGAAATGATACAGAATTTCAAAAAACAAGATGATAGAAATTCAATAGTGCTATTGCACTTTGTCTTCAATGTAGTTGCTTGCTTTTGGATTTTTCTGTCTGTTCTATTTCTTTGTCTTTTTTTCTTTTACATAGTGCACTGATTTAATTACTTGTAGCCTTTTGTAACTCTTTAAAGAAGTGTGACTCTTCCAGCTTTCTCCTTTTAAATATCAATGTCTCTTTGCCTGCCTTTCTCCTCTTTCTTTCTTTCTTTCTTTCTTTCTTTCTTTCTTTCTTTCTTTCTTTCTTTCTTTCTTTCTTTCTTTCTTTCTTGTGGTACTGGAGATTGAGAGCTCAGGACCTTGTGCTTGCCAGGAAAGAGCTTATACTGCTGAGCTATCTCCCCAGCCCTAGATCTTACTCTGTGGTAAATGTGCAGGAAAGTTCAGCAGTTTACTTACTAAGTTGGTAAGGGAATCAGTTGTTGCAAATACTAGAGTTTTAGAAGAAGCTTTTACTGAAGACTTTTTTCTGAATAATTTGTTGTGTGCCGGGCTAGTACTGAAGCCCAAACCCCATTTATTTACTGCAAAATGCCAACACTGCAATTAAGCCCAAACACTGAAGGTTTACTTTAGGAAAAGCAATTGTTACCTGATGCCCAGCTGTTGGAGGTGACTTTGTTCGATTGCCCGCTGGGGCCAGTGTGCTATAGATTTGTCATCACTGCCTAGGCTTTGAGCCATGAGTCTGAAATTTGAAAATATGATTTTCACTATTTCTAAAAATATGTTAATATTATGTATTTGCATGCATTCTTTATTAGATATATTTTGATTTTCATCAAATATTGAATATGCCTTAGCAATTAAGTTTAGTTTTATGAGGACTCAGGTTTATTTTTTTTATGGTACAGGGGATTGAATAGTTTGGTTTTATATTAAGTACTACTTTAATGTATGTTGTATGACATACAGCTTTTTAAAAATATATTTAGTACAAGTTCTATGGAGTCTCACTGCACAGATTGGGCTCGTAGTGATCCTCCTGTTTTTCAGGATCCCGAGTACTGGGACTATAGGCTCATGCCACCATGCCCAGTCCCAATCACCTGTCTCAGCATGTCCCTGGGCATGGGGGGCACTGTATGGCAGGCTGGGGCTTGAGCCCCAGGCCCCTGCATCTGCCTAAGCAAGCGCTTTAATCTGCTGAGATATCTGGCGGGTCCTTGCCATATACGTTTTTGAAGAAAATTTTATTGTGATTAATTCTACACATCTTCTCCTGAAGACTGTAATACAAATAAAAATGCTTTTATTTTATATTAATGCAGTTTCAAAACAATGTTGGTAAGAACATGAGGGAGGAAAATCTCATAGTTATTGTATGAGATTATGGGTTGCAGAATGAACATAACCATCTGCTGGACAGAATGACCAATCTATAGATTCTTATATTTAATGTTTGGTTATTATAAGGACATGGCTAAAGCCCAGGAATTAAAATATTGAAATTTTAATTTTATATGAAAAAAAGTTAGATTACATAGAAGAATTTAGAATGTGTCAGTTTTAGAGCAATATAAATGCTATTAGTGAAATGAAACCTGTAGAGCTTGCAGTCTGGCTTTGATACCATAGCATGCTTTTATCATAGGTAAAGTTCACTGGTCACATGGTAAGGCTATTCTTGACTTGCATTACATTTGAGCTATCATGGGAATATGTCTTCAGGATCTGTGCTTACTGAAGCATTTTGGCTGAGTTTTCCATTCCATTCCATTTACTGGCTTTGTCTTTGTAATCTTACTATATATGGTCTTATTACTATTTTATCTGAAAAGATGGCATAATTGGAACAAGAACTTCCTTTCTAGAAGTAAGGGTTTTTTCTATCAGTTAAATAAAAGTAACTCTTGATGTAACAGTTTTCAGAAACACTAACTCTACTTAACATTTCATAAACGCAAGTGAGTGTACAGTGGTGAGAAAAATGAAAGGAATACAGGTTTATCATACTATATTTTATTTTACACATCTTCATGTCTTTTTACCAAAAATACCTTTGGCAAGAAATCTAGGTTTAGTCATAAAAGTGTTATTATGTGTGGAGCCGTTTTTTTTTTTTTTTTTTTTTTTTAGGAACTGGGGATTGAACATAAGCCCTTGCCCTTGCCAGGCAAGCCACTTATTCTACTGAGCTATCTCCCCAGTCCCTGTTATTTTTGTAATTGAATTGTAAGAGAATATTCAGAGATATGGTGAACATTTTGGTAGTTGTCAGAGGCTGTAGTTCTTCCAGTATTCTAGTCCGAAATGGTTCATAGAGAGTTAAACACAGTAATGTGTATCCCAACTGCTGATAGGCCATGAGATGGTGTTACTGGGTACCTCTAGTGATGCTTGGAAAATGCCATCATCTTTCCACATAAAAATTGCTTCATAAATAAGTCACATCTGTTACTGATGCATTCAGCTGAATTTGCACGATGCTCGCTAGACTTCTCATTGCTTTGCTATGTGCTCTTGTGCCCACCACAACTAGAGCTGCTTTAAACATCATTTCTGTTCCACAAGTGAGGAATCTAAGGTGCAGACAGGTGACAAAACTTACTCGTGCAAGCAAGTTCTAGGGACTGGAGTAGAAAGGAGATAAACACTGCAAAATGTTGAGCATGGTGATTGGCATTTAGAAATTACAAGGACAGTGTTGTGGACTATTCGAATACGTTATCAACACCCTTCGGGTGTGCTCCTTTTTGCCTCATAAAAAAACAGTTTCTTTTAGAAATGTATTCTATTACTGTATATGAAGTAATATCTGAAAATAGATCTAATAATGTCTCAGGTTTTAATTTTGTTCATTTATTTGTAAAGGATTCTTGGTTAATAATTAAGCATGATGATGTGCTGGAAAAACTTACATGGTTCCACATTGTTAGCCATCCACACAAATGCTAGTGTTTCTAACTTGTGTCTGCTAGTTTCCCCCTGAGAAACTGAAGTTAACATAGGACACTATGTAGACAAGACTGTCGGGACAACTTGTATGTAATTGTTTAATGTTAACAAAAATATTTTATGTACTATATACTACCTACGTAGGTCAGTTTCCTGCTTGGGTGCTACCAAAGAAGTACACATAGTTATTACCTCAGCAAGAATCAAATTTAGTTGGAGAGGCATATGAACACTTAAATAATACAACGTTTACCACAAGGTTGCACATAATGAATTGCCAAAGGAATGCTATAAAATTAGAAGAGAAGGTGGTCAAAGTTTGCAAAGGCTTTGTAGAGGAGACTGGAACTCTTTTTTGGATTGAAAGCCTAGAGCAAAGAGAGACATAAAACATCAGGATTCAGAGGCAGTATTGCTAGCTTTCTGAGGAGTCTGCAGTAACATCCTTTAACAATCAACAGATCAAGCATCTTTCCTGGGGTTAATACATTTATTTAATGATAATTAAACTGTTAGAACTTTTTTTTTGGTGGCTTGATTTGTCCAAAATAAATTTTGTAATTGGTGTTGTTCTAGAAACAGAAGTGTAAAAGCAGGAACATGCCTTTTTTAGCACAGAATTTTGACTTGGTAGACTCATGTAATATAGTAAGTAAATAGGTAGTTTGAGTGTGCATATATTAAGGACATGTGGTACACATGTAAACATACTAGACTCTAGATCATATCTTAATCCTATGTTTAAATTTTGAGGAACTGCCAAGCTGTTCCTCTCCCCTCCCCGCCTCTCCCCTCTTCTCCCTTTCTCTCCCCTCCCCTCCCCTCCCTTTCCTCTCTTAAATGTATTTGGTTGTTGCAGGGCCTCACTACACAGTTGAAACACATTGATCCTCCTGTTTTCAGCCTCCCCAGCACTGGGATTACAGGCGTGGGCCACCACACCCAGACTCTGTGTCCTGCTTAGTGCACTCAGACATGAAGAAAAAAATGTACTTCTTCCTTACAGTACTTATTTTGATAGTGGTGTTTGTCTAGAACTGTGGGGTAAAATTCCATTGATAGAAGACTGCTCTTACAGGTTGGCTATCAGTGGAACAGGGTGAGGATGTTAGGCATGGATCTCTTCTCCAAAAAGGAGATGTGTGGAAGGCATAGTATGTGGCAGACATGGGCCCTCTGGAAAGGTGAGTGCGTCTTCAGGGCCCTGTCCTCTGCAGGGCATTAGGATGGACTCATAATTTGATGGCTTTACTGGAAGTGTTGGACACTTCAGGAGGTGGGGCTTACTTGGAGGAAGCAGGTCCCTGGGGGTGTGCTTGAAGGCTATAGCTTCCCTTGGAGTGTTTATTTGCAGTGAAAAACCGTATCTGAAGTACAGGTTTTTTTCCTGTGTAAGGGAAAATATCTGAGAGGTTGAATCCTTGAGTGCCTTCTTGTATATTTCTGTAGCCTTTCATCTTTTGAATTAAACTTCTGAATGCCTCCTCCTGCTGCCCACTTTTTGGGAAACTTCATTTCCTAGGATTTAATTTTTCCAATAGTGCATTTCTAAAAGCTTCGCATCTTTCAGTCACTGTCTGTTATCATGGCCCATGGTAACCTTTGACAACTAGATCTTACACAGGGGTCAAGGGTTTGTGTCATTACCTCCAAGCTGATCTCCCAAAAGGTGTTCCTGCCAATGTGAATTTTAGCAATGACTTTAGTTTCTTCTAGATGTTCACAGGATTACTCCTGAATCAGATCTGCTTACCATACAGCTGTCCCAGAGATTCACAATTAAACTTTATATATAGTATGTTCTAAATCAGGGACTGTGAACCTTTTAGAAGACCAAGTACCCAAACTGTATTTCCTTATCACAAGTTACCAATATGGCAATGAGACCCGGACACTGAAGATTTAGTTTATAGCAAACAGCTGATACCCAATTCCCATCTTCTGGGGAGACGTGACTCACATGCCCAAGAAAGGCCACGTGTGCCCCTGGGGGCTGTGAGGGGGTCTCACCGCCACTGCTGTACACAGGTAGTGCAAGAGAGATCCTCAGTGGACCTGGAGGCCTGTCTCATAATGAAGACAGCACTTCATTATGCGGAACATACTATTTCTGCCTTCAAATGACCACTTTATTAAAACTGAACTCCCTCTGTCTGCTTTTCAAAATAAAGGGGTCCGTCCATGGCTCTGTCACGGCAGCTAACTTGTCAGATAAAATTCTGACCGGGTCTATTAAATTACCACTGTTTGAAATGAGTAAGTTACATTATTTACTTTTTAATTTAAAAAAAAAGATTAAAAAGAAATGAAAAAATAGTGTTTTAAAACAGGATAAGAAATTAACAATGGTTAATATATTGTGTATTGTCTTCAAAGTAATTGCTCAGATTACAAGATGTAAGCACAAACCAATCTTTTCAATAGACTAAAGTAAATAGTGTAATTATGTTAGCTATTATATTTATATACTTTATATATATTTTTTCTTCTTTTTCCTTTTTTTACAGTTCTGGGGATCAAACTTGGGACCTTGTACTTGCCAGGCAGGCTGTTTTGCCACTGAGCTATCTCTCTGGCCCTTATATTTTTTTCCCCTTCCTTTTTTCTTTTCCTTTGTTCATCCCAGTTGTTCTTTCCTATTGAGTAGTTTCTTTCCTTTTCTCAGTATCTATTGAACGTTTTGTATCTTATGTACTGTTTAGCTTTTTACATTAGGGAGACAAGACGATGTTTACAAATGTGAGTTTGATTTATTTCACTTATGAGTATGGTCTCTAGTTAATCCATTTACCTATAAAAAGCTCGTTTGTCTTTCTTTATAGCTGAATTGTACTCCATTATATAAAATTACCACATCATTTTTATCCATTCCTCAGTTGATGATCATGTGGGTTGTTTCCAAGTTTAGCTATGACAAATTGTACTGCTATAAGCATAGGTGCACTTAGGTCACTCTGATATGGTGTTTCTAATTTTTCTGGGAAAATACCCTAGAGGGAACTATCTGGGTTGAATGAGACCTCTATTCCTAGTTTTTACAGGAATCTCCACACTGATTTCTACAGGAGTTGCACAAGCCTGCACTCTCACCACCACCCCAGACTTCCCACTCACCCCCTCACCCCCAGCATTTGTTATTGGTTGTTTCTTGATGATGGACATTCTGTTGGGGTGAGACAGAATCTCAGTGTTGATTTAATTTGCAGTTCTTAGATGACCAACGATGTTGAAATTTTTTCATTTTTTATTTCCTCCATCTGAAAAAGGTACATTTATCTCAAATGTCCATTTTTTGGTTGGATCTTTGAAGTTTGGTGCCTACTTTTTAAAAATTCCTTCTGTGTGCTATCTTTTGCCTGAGGGACTTTTGGCTAAAATTTTTTCCTGATTTGTGGGTTTTCTTTTTACTTTGTTGGTGATTTCTTTTGACATGCAAAAACTTTGTAAAAAGATGAGATCTTAGTTATTGATTCCTTGAAGTACTTCCCACACAGTTTGGTTTTTGTTTATAAACTCTCTGCTTACCTCCATGTGTTCTAGACTTCTGCCTTTGTCTTCGAGTAGATTTAATGTTTCTGTTTTAATACTTAGATCTTTGGTCCATTGTGATGTTAGTTTGGTGCATAGTGATAGATACAGGTCTAGTTGTAGTATTTGGCATTTCAAGAACCATTTATTACAAAGGCTGTCTTTCTTACATTATATGTGTTTGGCTTCTTTGTTAAAGATAAGGTGGCTGAGTGTGTATAGTTGTGTTTGTATCTTCTAATCTGTTCTGTTGGTCCGCAGGTCTGGTTTTTTTTTTTTGCCAGTGCCATGATGATTTTATCACAGTATATTTTCAAGTCAGAGATTGTGATGCCTCCTGCCTTGCCTTTATTGTCCAGGATTGCCTTTGCTATTCTAGGTCTACTCTGGTTCCAAATGAAGTTTTAGGATTTTTTTTCTCATTCTGTGAGATTTACTGGTGGAATTTTGATTAGAATTGCATTAAATCTGTATAACAGTTTCAGAATTATGGCCATTGTCATATATTGGCTCTTTCTACTGAAGAGCAAGGGACATCCTTCTGTTTTCTGATATTCTATGCAAGTTCCTTTTTCTGAGTACTGTAGTTTTCAATGTAATATCTGTTACTTCCTTCATTAGATAGCTCCTAGGTGTTTCTTTTGGGGATAGCGTTGTGAAAGGTATTGTTTCCCTAATTTCTCTGTCATCGAGTTTGCTATTTATATACAGGATGGCTGCCAGATTTTGAGTGTTTACTTTGTGTCCAACTATGCTACTGAATTTGTTAATTAAACCTAGAAGTCTTGGTGGAATTTTTGATGTTTTCTATGTAGAGTATCATGACATCTGAGAATAATAATAATTTAACTTCTTCTTTTCCTATCTTTCTTTCTTTTGTCTAATTACTCTGGCTAATATTTCCAGAACTGTATTAAATAAGAGTGGTGATAGTGGGCATCTTTTTCTTGTTCCTTATTTTAGAGTGAAGGCTTTCAGTTTTTGTCCATTTAATGTGATATTGGCTGTTGCTTTAGTATAGATGGCTTTTTTTTTCTTCAATTTTAGGTAAACACCAGTAATCTGTAGGGTTTTTGTCATGAAGGAGTGTTCAATTTTATCAAAAGTGTTTTTTGCATCTTTTGAGATGATTATATAATGTTTGTTTTTGGCTCTGTTGATATGGTGTATGACATTTATTGATTAACTATGTCTGCATTCCTGAGATGAATCCTACTTGGTCATAGTGTATAGTCTTCGTGATAATTTGCTATATTCTGTTTGCTGATATCTTACTGAAGATTTTTGCACCTATGTTCATTAGGGAGATTATCCTGTAGCTCTTTTTTTTTGTTGAGGTTATAACCTGGAGATTACCAGCATTCTTGCAGAAGGGAGAATCCTTGAGTGCAACATATATGCCATCCTAGCTAAACTTGTAAAATTAGCTGTAACAATAGCTTCAAGCATTATTTAGGAACTGTCAAAGTGTGGTAACTACTGATTTTGCACATTAGTTTATTGAAGTAGAGTCTATCTGTCTTAGTTACCTTTTACTCGTGGCTGAGACAAATACCTGGCACTCAAGATGAAGGAAGGAAAGGTTTATTTAGCTCACAGTTTGTGGAGGTTTCAGTCCATATTTGGTTGGCCCAAGGCTGAGTGGAGCACGGCAGAGAGCATCTAGTTCAAGGCGGCAGAACAGCAGCAAAATGGTGGCAGAGGCAGCCAACCAAACAGGGCAGCAGAGCAGCAGCACCAGCTCGAGCTCCAGTCTGTCTCTCTGTCTCTCTTTATATTACATTCAGGCTCTCCACCTTAGCTCCCACCATAATCCCAAAAGTACTTCCACCCATAATCCCATCAGTATTAAAACCTATAATCCCAGGGATCATGGATCAAGTCTCAAACTCTAGAAGTCCCCGCCCAATGACTCCATGAAGCTTTGGGGGGACAACTAGACATAAACCATAACACTATCATTATATAGTAGAACAAATAGTAAATTAGAAGTTTGTTTGCAAAATATTTTCCCATGGTACAGCGGTTTTACCCTGTGCTAGGGAAATTCAGGTAGGACAGTTTGTAAAACAAACTAAAGGAAAATAAGTCTAAAACCAGAGTTTTTCTTTTCCCTGTACTTTTGAGTAAGTGCTGAGACGTCAGATCTATGCTAGATGTGGGCAGCTGCATACGGGCTTGAGTGCTGAATGCAGGCAGGCGCTTTCCGAAGCAGCTTTTCCTCAGCACCTTTTAGGCTGGCCTGCCTTCTCCTGTGGGGTTGTTCCCATGTCCTTCCTTCTCTGAGCTTAGCTCTCTCGGGGACCTTTTTCTAGCCACTCTCTGTCTATGGCTGTCTCCATGGCTGTCTGTCACCCAGTCACATTTGGAGGAGTATAAAGGGAGCCCTGAGGTGAGGCTGTTTTTCAGTTGCTCTGAGTCCTCGATTTAAAAGTCAATGCTTTCCTGAGATGGCACCTGGCTGGACACTGGCTGCCAATGTGGCTGGCGCTCGTGCTTGAGTCCCTGTCAGGCTGCTGGCTCTGAGATGGAAGAAGTCACTGTAGAGCAAAACCCCGGACTGGTTTTGCAGATCTCCATGGCTGGGGGCTCTACCACTGCTCTTCCCTGGAACCCTAAGCCCTGGGAACATCCGTGGTTTGGGGGAGCCAGGTTCCACAGCCTTGAGCCGTGAGCTGGAGAGCGCAGTGTTCTGTTCCTTTCTCTGTGCTGTGCACTCTTTCCGACTTCTTTGTAGCTTCTCATTTTTTTCTGTCGGGTCCTTCCTAATTCCTGGCAGTTTGCTTCACTAGTTTTGCTTCTTTTTCTTTTCCAGGTTGTTATTTTCCAGTATTTGGATTTCAGATCTCAGGCTGAGTTTTGCCAAACTACTCTCTTTGTCTTCACATAAGATTTGCAGGGGATAGGGAGAGGGCGGGGCTTAAGGAGGGAGGGATACATCATTTACTAGTGATTACAATAGGGTTGTTCCTAAGTTAAAATTTCTTTTTGTTTCAAGTTAACCTTTGAGATGTAAGACCTTCACTAGACAAAAAGGCTTAGATAGCTGCAGAGGCTGAGCTCACAGTTAGTGTTTCCCCCCCAAGCCTGTGCCTCTGCGTGCAGCCTTCTGGCTTAGCTCCTACCCTCAGTAGCAGGACTCAACTCAGCGATGTCTCTTCTTTCCTAGATTTAACCCCTTTGTTTATTTTGGCAAAGGTAATGCCTTTTTATGAACAGGAAAGCCTCTACAGGCATTGTAATTTCTGCTTAAAAGCAGGAAATAAAAGCAATTGCAAAAGGAGAAATTACAGAGAAAGCACATTTTCTTTATACAAATGTGTATTTATATACAAGTAATTCACAAAGTACTTTTATGTGTGTAGTTCATATAAAGCTTCTGTGTAAGTGGATTTAAAAATCAATGTACAGCCAGGGAGGTAGCCCAGCAGTTTAAGCACCTGCCTGGAGAGCTCACAGTCCTGAGTTCAATCCCGGTACAGAAAAAGAAAAAGAAAAAAAAAAAAAAAAAAAAAAAAAAAAAAATCAATGTATGCATTCAGACCTCAGCTGTTTCTTTTAGAATTTTTATTTTATTGGTATGTTTTGCGTATGTGTAATAGTAACATTCATCCTAGGGAATTTATGCTTGCCTGGCTAACTGTTGCTCTGTGTATCCTGCATACTTTCTGGGTACTTGAGAAATGGATCTTTTGAAGCAGAAGTAATGTCAGCAAAAGTTTATTTTTTGTATAAAGATAAATTAATAAAATACTTGTTTAATAAATACATTTTTGGTTTCTTTTTAAGAAATTTCAAGAAATTGCAGAAAAAAATATGGACAAGTTGAACTGCATTGAGAAGTCACATGAACAGTTGATTCTTGAAAATTCTCATTTCAAAACTGTGTTGTCCAGGACTCAACGGGAGCAGGCATCCCTGCTGGCGGCCTGCGCGCTGCTGGCTGGCGCGCTGTACCCGCTGTACGGCAGGTCGTGCGCCTTATCCACGCAGAGGGACTTGCTCCAGGAGCAGGTCAACATGTTTGACTTGTTCAAGCTGGAAGTTAGGACCTTAGCCCAAGCGTTGTCAGCAGTAGAGGAAAAGAAGCAAGAGGAAGCCAAGCCGAAGAAAAAGCCATTCAGAGGCCTCATCCGTGTGTTCCGGAGAGGTGCTATCGCAGTTTTGGCTGCCAACAGACTCAAGATTTTGGGCCAGTCATGCGCCTCTCTTTTTACTTGGATGGAAAGTTTCAAAGAAGGCATAGGCATGTTAGTGTGTACAGGAGAGCCCAAAGACAAGCAGAAATTTCCAAGTAAGATAATGTGAGCTTCCAAGAATATAGTTAACTATGTGAAACCTTTGGAAGACATGCATGTGAAATCCTCTAACCTAGTTCTGTGTCTGTAGAGACACATAGTGTTTATGTGGGCACATGCATAGTTTTAGATAATTCAGGCTCTTGGTATTTTTGTCAACTGATTAAAGTAAAGCACAAATGTGGCCATTCTGGCCTGGGCACCAGCCACCAAAACTGGGTGTAGTGACATGCCTGTGATTCCAGCACTAGGTAGGCTAAGACAGAAGGGTCACTACTAGTCTGAGCTATGAATCAAGACATTATACTAAGTAAATAAATATATTTTTTTATAGAGCAAATGTGAGGGCCAGCCAGAGAGCTCAGTGGATTAAAGCACAGGAACCAGGGGTCGATTCCCCGGAGGGCTCCCCGCCCCACGCACACGATGGAGACTGGGCATAGTGGCATGCATTTGTAATTCCAGTGCTTGGGAGGCTGAAAACAGGAGGATCACTATGAGTCTGATCTGTGTAGTAAGACCTTGTAGACCCAGTACTAAATACAATAAGAAAGAGCAAATGTGTATAACTTCTACATTGTTTAGCTTGATTATATTGAATCTTTTTTTGTAATAAAGCAAAGAACTTATATATATGTTGTTAAATTAAGATAATTCAAAACAGCACTATTTAAAAGTATCAGTATAATTTATTTAATTTTTTATAAGTCAGTATAAAATGGTAAGAGATAAAAAAATCTATTGAAGGGGGTCAGGCAGATAGCTCAGCCGTGTAAGCACCTGCCTGGCAAGTGCAAAGATTTGGGTTTGATCCCTAGTGCTGCATGCCGTGCTGGCCCTGCACTGAGCTGACCCCCACAAGCAGGTGTGGGGGCACATACCTGTAATTCCAGTGCTGGAGAGGCTGAGACAGGAGGATCACTAGCAGTTTAAGCTGCATAGCAAGACATTGTAGCAAATAAATAAATAATATAAAAAAAGTTAAATTGTGTTGAAGACTTGTATGGAAATATCACAAATGTAAATTTTCTAACTAATTTATTTTACATGCTTGACTAGTCTGAAGAAACAATAGATTCAATTGTTAATTTTTTAAAAAAACAGACCATTAAATAATATGAATAAAACTAAGGAAAGTTTGTCTCTTTGGCAACCCTTAGTTACTTATGAACTTGGTCAATAGAATCTAACATTTCTTACAGATTCTGTTCTGTGCCAGTTAGTGTTCTGTGCTCAAAGTGTGGTTTGTTACTTCAGTAGCTGAACACCGTAATGAATTTTATATGTGGGTTTCAGTAGCTTCCGGAGTGTCTCATGGCGGCGGCTTCTGTCTTTGCAGAACATCAGAAGGAGCAGCTGCGCTGCTCGCAGGCCCTGAGCTGGCTCACCAGTGCGGACCTGCTCGCCGCAGTGATCAGCTCCATGGCCGAGTTGCAGGAAGTCATTAGCAAAACAGGTATGAGCTCCCCTTTGTGTCCTTGCAAACTATCCCTAGAAGCAAATGTCCAGAAATTGTTCATGGCACAAATGCTAATAAGCTATCTAGGAAGAAAACGTATTTGTTTTTACCTTTTGTGGGATTCAGATTGTCTGATATAAATATGTAAAAGATTCAGTGAAGGTAGTTTTCTTGACACTGGAAGAAATATTGACATGTGATTAATTACATTATGTTTTTGGCTAATTATGGTCATTTCAGATATATTAATAGTAAAAATAATATAATGTTCTTTTTTATTTTATTTTATTTTATTTTTTTTTTGTGGGACCAGGGTTCGAACTCATGACCTTGCACTTGCCCAGCAGGCACTTGTGCCTCGGAGCTATCTCCCCAGCCCCAATGTTCTTTTTTTAAAATGTTATGGCAGGCTCAGCCTGCCCTGGGGGTGGGGCTGGTGCAGCATGTGGTGCCAGGGATTGAACCACCTTCCCTAAGGTTGCCTAAGCTTGCCTAAGCAGGTGCATTAGACTGCTGAGCTATCTCAATGGCCCCAGTATAATGTTCTTGTTAAAACTTGTCTGAGGGACTAGGAAGATAGCTCCGTGGCACAAATGCCTGCCTGGCAAGTGCAAGGTCATGAGTTCAAACCCTGGTCCCACAAAAAATAAATAAAACTTGTCTGCTTATTGCAATGTAACCATAAATGAAGTGATGCTACACACATTCTATGTAATTCTGAATCAACTGTGATTTCAAGTCTAAGCCAAGATGTTTCTAATAGACTTTTGACTCAAAGATTAATTTTAGGTGCCACCATTGATTTTGGTGAATCATGTATGTTTTTAATATGTTGGCATGAACCTAACGTACTGGGTTTGAGTCTGAAATAAAAAAAAAATCTCAATTATTTTAAGAATTTCAGCATTGTAAGTTCAAAAGTAAAACTGTAGCATTCTTGAAAGAACATAACAGTTTTTCAATTTCGTTTAATAAGCTGACAAATTTGACAAATTTATTTATCAAATTGATAAATGAATATTAGTTATATCAGAGTCTGAGATGTATCGGAAAGGTTATGGTCTGGGTGGGGAGCTAAATGAGAATTACTGGATTGACACACAGTGGTCAGTGTGCACTACCTCCATATTATTTATGTAGATACTTAAAAAATTGCCTAAGGTGTAATATTATTCACATTAATTTACTTAATTCTTTATCACTGTGGTATATGTATGTGTATGCCGGGAAATGTACACAGGGATTATAGAGCAAGGGTGACAATGGGTGCAGGACTTCCGGCGTATCCAGTCAAGGCTGGGGTGTGAAAGCACAGGCTTTATAGAAGGCACAGCTCAGTGTGTGTTTGGAGCATAGAGAAGAGTGCAGGGAGGAGCTGCTGGTGCAGCTGGGCCTGTAGTGACTGCAAGTTGAGGAGGAGGGATGGCATTCAGGCACGGAAACTGGCCCAGGCACAGACGCGGGGGTGGGGTGCGTGGGGGCAGGGATGAGTGCAGAGCTGGAGGAGGAGACGCTGAAGAGGTCAGAATGGAGACACACGCCTGCAGCCTGGCTTTGGGTAGTGATTAATAGGGATGTATTTTTTGTTGTTGTTTTGCAGTACCTAGGATCAAACTCAGGACCCTGTGCCTTCCAGACAAGCACTTATTCCACTGAGCTATCTCCCCAGCATTGGTTAATGATTAATACAGGGTATTTAAAAAATGTGCAGAGAAACTGTGGTTTAAATCACATTCTAGAGGTTTTGTAAAGTAAAACAGCCATCTTTCCACTCCCAGCACTCACATCCTTTGAAAGATCTTTAAAGTTAAAATCTGCCACAGTGGTTTTTAAGATCAATCTGTATTGGTGAGACCTGTTGAGTAGAAGGCATACCCAGGGTGTTGCTTAGCGTCAGAAACAGAGCTGTCTTCCTGGTAGACTGAGCTCTGCCCTTAGTAGTGCGAGCAAATACTAAGTTCAGGGAATCTTATTTAGAATGAGGTCTCTGTTTGTCAGCTAAGAAACTCGAGTTAGGGGACATTAAGTGATCAAACAGAGCAAATATTAGTTGCATCAGAGTCTGAGATGTATTGGAAAGGTTATGGTCTGGGTGGGGAGCTAACTGAGAATTACTGGATTGATACACAGTGGTCAGTGTGCACCTCCTGCACAGGCAATTGCTCATTCAGGTTTACAGAATAACTTTTCAAACATGATAGGAGACTTGCATATTATGCCTTCCAGGTAATAGATGTTTACTAGCAGTATATCTTAGTAGGGGAAATTTTGGGTGCTTTAGCAAGAATAATGGAAACATAGGCGATCACTATGAGTCTGATCTAGTAGTGAGACCCCAAACACCCTGGAGATCCTTCCCTAAAAAACTCACTTAAAGGCAAATGAATGATTATCAACAAATAAGGATAATAAATGCAAGGAAAACCATAGCAGGTTATATAGTTCTCCATTTGTAATTTAAGTTTGCTACTAACTAGGTAAGCATTATTAATAGTTAAAAGAATATTAGTTACCATTTCTATGAAACTATCAAGTTATTTAACTTCATTAGAAACTGTCAAGTTATTTAGCTTTATTAGGTTTCAGCTTCATAAATCTGAAATTTATAAATGAAGATACTATCTTCTTCCTATGGCTGCTGTAGAATTTAATGAAATCACATTTGACCATCTTATACAAAAGTGGCTGTTCCCTTACACCGTTCTCATCATAGGAAGAATGTATAGCATTAATGAATACACACACTTTTACACATTTTAGGCTATTCTAATAATGATTTTTTCCTATTCTAAAATTTCTAAAGTACTCTACAGAGGTAACATATTAGGGGTAAGGAGAAATTCTACCTGACTTTGCATATTGATTCTGTCGCTAGTTGCATGACCTTGGACAAGTTCAACTTTTTATGCCTTGGTATTCTTATCTATAAAATAGGAGTTTGGAAGACTAAGTTAATTTATAAAGTACTTAGCATAATGTCTACATAGTAGTTTTCCTAGTTTGCTTAGTAAAAAATTGACCATTGTTATTTAGTTATTTAGTGCATAAACAGGATAATAAAGAAATTTCAGGGGCCTGGCAGGATGGCTCAGTGGTCTAAAGTGCCTGCTTGGGAAAGCTTAGGTGGCTTCAGGGACCGCGGTTTGATCCCCAGCACCACATGCTGTGCCAGCCCTGCCCTCAGGGCAGGCTGAGCCGGCCATAAAAAAAAAAAAAAAAAAAAAAAAAAAAAAAAAAAAAAAAAAAAAAAAAAAAAAAAAAAAAAAAAAAAAAAAAAAAAAAAAAAAAAAAAAAAAAAAAAAAAAAAAAAAAAAAAAATTCATAAAAATGTAGAGCAAGTGAGAATGCATTGGTTTTTCTTAACCAAATGGTTGTTCTTAAGGCAGTTTATATACAACATAGAGCTCAACATTATTTAAAGGTGGTTTTGCTGCATTATTGATGATCAAGGATGAACTTCTTTTCTGAGTACAGTGATACTGTATGGTAGATGTGTCATAGCTTTACTTTTCTTATAAGTAATAGAAGGTAAGATGTGAAACCATTTACACCTCGTTGGTGGGAAAGGTGGTGATGTCGCTCCCTTGGAGTACAGCCTGCCGGTTCCTCAAAACGTCACACATAGGCTGTGTTACCTCATAGAAAGTCTGGTCAGGTTGAGATTTTCTCAGCACCAGCGCTGGGAGTGATAGTTGTTGCCTTTATCATGAGGAAACTGGACAGTAGTTTAGCGTTAAAAATCCAGTTCCCATCCACCCCCTCCCCCTGCCTGGGTTCTGTTTTGGTTTTTGGAGACAGGCTTTCAGCCTGGAGTCTAGGTTGTCCTTGAATTTGCTGTACAATCCAGGGTGATTGTTGAATTCATTTAGTGCAGGGTCTCACTGTACAGATTGGATTTGTAGTGATCCTTCTGCTTTCAGCCTCCCAAGCACTGGGGTTATAGGTGAGCACCACTATGCCCAGTCTCAGTTGCTGTCTCAGCGATCCAGGGTGGTCTTTACTGCTCTCCTCCTTCTTTACTCTCCTGAGCAATGATTTATACTTAGTTACATTCCTAAGTGCATTCCTCAGAGAAACAAAAATACACTGATACAGAAACTTGAGGCCAGATGTTCATAGTATAAATGTGAATAATAGGAAATGAAAACAACCTGTAAGATTCTCCAGCTGATGAATGGATAGCTAGTGAATGGATGAAATTTCATTAGGCCATAAAAGGCATAAAGTATTGTTACTTGGGACTCCATGGGTGAACCTTGAAAACTGGAGGGTGAGTGGCAGAAGCCAGTTACAACAAGGTCACATACTGTCTGGTCCCCTTCATTTGAAATTTCCAGATTAGGGAATTCAATGCCAGAGTACATTAGTGGTTGTCTGAGGATGGGGAAGAGGTGAAGGAGTATAAGAAGTGACTGCTAAAGGACATGCAGGGGTTTGGGGGTGACAAAAATGTTACAAAATTGAGAGTGACTATATAATTCTATCAGTATGCTAAGAACTATTGATTTGTACCCTATAGATGGGTGAGTTACATGGTGTTTATGTCTCTAGAAGACTTTTAAAAATGTGAACACACGTGGCTGCTGAATATATCCCTTTATATCAAGAAAGCAAAAACATTCCCTAAAGCCCACCTAGCATGCTTCTGTCGTTGTTTCCTTGATCTGAAGAGGTCACGTTGCCATCCCTAGTACCTGGGAAGTGGCAAAAGGAAGGACAAGTTTGTGAGGGGTTGCATCAGCTGATTAACAATATCTGTAGTAGTGAGGATATATTTTTTAAAGAAGCAAATGTTACCTGTTAACACTATAATTACCACCCTCTCCTCATTATAAAAGAAGAGTTAGGGGCCCATGAGATAA
The DNA here is from genome assembly GCA_004027025.1 of Myocastor coypus. NCBI lineage: Eukaryota > Metazoa > Chordata > Mammalia > Rodentia > Myocastoridae > Myocastor > Myocastor coypus. The sequence goes on from PVJA010018728.1 coordinate 17,324, forward strand.
CTCAGTGGACTGAAGTGCCTGCTTAAGGGATCTTAGGCAAGCACAGGGACCATGGTTTGATCCCCAGAACCACATGCAGTGCCAGTACTGTCCTCAGAGCCGCTGAGCTGGCTACGGAGTATGGGCATGGTGGTGCACTACTGTAATCCCAGCACTGAGGAGGCTAAAAACAGGAGGATCACTGTGAGACCAAGCCCCATAGTGAGACCCTATACTAACCAAATGCATTAAAAAAATAAATAAGAATTAGAAACTTAAAAAAATTCACAAGAGATAACATAACAAAACAGCAGTTTTTTTTCTGTCATTTAAATCACTCCAGAATGGTTAACCTTTCTACTCTTTTCTCCCTTTCTCTCTACTTTTTTTTGGTATTTCAACTCTAATATATTTATTTATAATTTTATTACTTTTAATAAATAGCAATGAGACAGTTTCAAAACACGCTAGTAGGACAGCCACAATAATTAATACAATGCATATTGTTGTCTTCATAGTATTTGTTCAGAGTATAAGATGCAGACATAATAACTTAAAAAAGCATTGTTGGTACAAATATTTCTTTTCATTGAGCTGAGAGAAAGCAGTTGCACATATGGTACAATAGTCCATAATAGCAGTGGGTTATCAGCAGAACTGGCATTGTCAGAACCTGTTGACTTGAGCCTTTATTTGTCTGGTTTTACTTTTTATTCCTCGTGGTTAAACTTTTCTGCTGGATGATTAAGGCCAAATTAAAGCAAGACCTATATAACAAAACATGTAACTTTTGTTTCTGACAAGGTCAGTCAAATCCCCTCAAGATTTACCTTCAAATCATGTACAGCACTTTGTAGAACTTTAGTCAGTGTCAGCCATCTGGATGAGCCATGGCCACTGACTGACCAGTTTCACTGTCTGTGAAAGCCCAAGAGAATGCTTTCTCTCTAGGTGACTCTCCTTAGCACACTATACATTGTTGATACCTTTCCTCTGTGGCTCCATAATCTCCTTGCACACAAAATTTGGGACACCACTGAGTGATAGGATGATACAGTACAGGTTCTCTTATGTCCTGAGTCTTCACTGACCTTGAAGGGCTAGGACCAAAACATTGGCTATCTTTGTAGTCCTACTTTTTCTCTAATTTCTGGGTCTGCAAACTTAAGTTGTTAACTTTCCAGAAGAGAAGCTTAGTGATACTATTACTCTATAATATAGGTACTTGAGCTTAACATTACTGTCTTTCTGAATATCAAATGCTTTAGACTTAATGTGGAACTAGTATTTTCCATTAATCATTGATGTTCTAATAAATCCCTGTAGAATGTGATAAAAAGTTGCCCAATTTTACACAGAAATTTAGAAAATCTTGGAAATAACCAGAATGCCTATCACCTGAAGAATTGTTGAAAAAGATGTGTTGTTTCTATACAGTGGAATATTACTCAGGTGAAGAAAGATAAACTCAAAGCCTTCATATGTAAGTGGAAGTATCTTGAACATAGACTCATAAGTGAAGTAAACGAGACTTACATGCATAAACATCATATAGTCTCCCTAGTGTAAGCTCTCAAAAGAATAAATAAAAATGGAAAGGCATAACACAGCTAAGTGGAAATTTAGAACTTAAGGATTAAACAATGAAGAGACAGCAAGCAGAAAAGTTAGGAAACATGGCAGGGGCAAAACCATGCTCTTATATACACAGGATGATTTAGACAATGGTCCTAAGAATCTCCAACAGGTTTTTGACCCCTCTACTTTTTTCTTATTTTTTCTCCACTCTTACTTGGCTTGCTGAAATGTAAACAACTGTAAGTGTCAAAACTACATGCTTGTAGTGTCATTGTGACTCTTTGCTTTTAGCTTCAGGAAAACTGTGGTGCATGTACATTAATAGCAGATAGTACATAGTAAATCATAGTTGCACTGTCTTATATGCAGCTCTTGTATTGTCTTTCCCCAAAGATGTAAGAGCATTCAGTAAGTGACTGTTTAAAAAGCAGATGCTTATCTACGTAGGGCAAATTCTGAATTACAAACTGTTATGCAGGAGAGAATGTCCTCCTATGTGTTTTGAATGTGCGGTGTCGAGTAAGGGCTTGACTTCCAGTGGGTGTCTGGCCCCCTCACTCACTGTTCTGTGGCCCTGCAGGTTGCTTCATCTCTTTCAGCCTGGCCATCGCCTATGCCCTATAAAATGTAGCTAAAGACATTATGTCACTGGTAGGATTTTAGGAATACATGTAACTTACCGGGCCAAGTCCTTTCATATATGTAAATTCCTGTAAATATTTATTGTCCTACCTCGTTTTTTGTGCACTGAGATCTCAGGAGCACTAATGTTACTTTTTACCTTTTCATGAAGGTAGAAGCTCCATAATGGCAGCTGGAATTCACTGTTTAGAAAGTACCCCTGTTTCGTGCTTAAACTTCAATGATCCCTTTACAGGAGTGGGCAGAGACCCCAGTTTCCATGTTGCCTTCATAAATACTGGACAGGTGGCAGCCTTCTCCTCTTCATTATACTGTTTGTGCACTTGAGATAAATCGCTGTTTCTAGGTGTCCAAATGGTGTGCCTGCGAGAGATCATTTACCTCACACAGGGGAGAGCGCGCCCTGCACGGGTGGCTGAGCCATCCGTCACTGTGAGCATAAAGACCCTGTAGACAGCTGAACTTCTTGGTACGACCCAGAGTAAAATTAAAGATATCAGTAAGTGTGCTTATTGGCTTTGAAAGCAAACTTCAACGATTTACATGGAGTGTTAATATCTTTTGTTATACTTTCCATGTATAGTTAAATCCTAAGTGTTTAGAAAATAGAAGAACTAGATACCATATACCCTTTCTAGTACTTATAAGAGCTTTCTTTTATTGCATACTTTGAGTTAACTTTCTAGAGGTCATAGTTACTCTTTCAGGCAAAATTTGGAAGCCTGTATTGTATTTACTTTAAGATTGAGGTGTCATATTTAGGAAATTCAAAACAGTAAGAAACAACATTTGTAGTCATAAGTAGTTATTGGTGTATATTTAGAAGATTTAAGATTTTATTCAATGTTAAAAAAGTAATAAAAAGAACTTTGAAGCTGGGCATGGTATTGTATTCCTGTAATCCCAGCACTTAGGAGGCTGAGGCAGGAGAATCACCATGAATTTGAGGCCGGTCTGAGCTACATAGTGTGCTCAAAGCCAGCTTAAACGATAACAAGACCCTGGTTTGTTTCTGGGAAACCATTAAGAACATGAAACTTTTTTTAAAGGCTAAGTTGAATATCCAGATACTATAGAACAGAGCAGCCTGAACATCTTTCCAGGCTTTTTAGCATCTGCCTGGCAAGTGCAAGGACCTGAGTTTGATCCCTGGTACTGCATGCCATGCCCATGCCACCCATGTCTGCTGGCCACTGAAAGTGGGTGTGATGGTGCACACCTGTAATCCCAGCACTTGGGAGGCTGAGACAGGAAGATCACTGAGGCTGAACTGCATAGCAAGACCCTGTGCCAAAGCAGTCAGTCAGTCAGTCAGCCAGTCAGTCAATCAATCAAAATAAAAATCTAGGTTTTTATAAAAGAACAAAAGAAATTTTTATTCAAACATATACTAAAGTATTACATATGTGTTTCTTAAAAATTTTTACCCAATTTTCAGCAGAAACATAGAGCAGCTTATAGTACTTTGCAAAGCATGGCTTTATATTGTGGATTCACGTTTGAGCAAAGGGGTTTGGAGCAAATCCAAGCAAGAATGTCTCTGAAAAAAGCCCCACACATTTGTGTTTACATTTAGATCTAAGGGTTCATTTGCCAGTGGCATCTTTAAAATGATACCTTAGAAGAAACCACAGAGGAGTGCAAATGATCTTGGGCTTAGATTAAATAGGAAATGTTTTGTGGCTCTTAATTAAAAAGGGGTATTTATATAATAGAGTGAATGTACCCAGTGTAGTATCAGACAAGATTTTTTTCTTTTAAAGATCAGATGTATTAGCCGGGCGTGGTGGCTCACGCCTGTAATCCCAGCACTTGGGAGGCTGAGGCAGGAGGATTGGTGCGAGTTCGAGACCAGCCTGGGCTACAAAAGTGAGTGCAGGACCAGCCTCAACTGCATAGCGAGACCCTGTCTCAAAAAGACAAAAAAAAAAAAAAAAAGATCAGATGTATTAACATAACTTACACATAATAAAATACACTTATATAATTTGTTTTAAAAACTATATACACTAGAATTTATCACACAAATATGTAGGGCCTAACTGTTTTGCAATCATCTCCCCAGGGTAGCAGCAGTCTTTTTCCTGTCAATTTAGAACTATATATATTTCATAAAGGATGGAAGAGTTTAGCTTGACGGGACTGTGCTCACGTCAGACTCCACAAGTTCAGGGTCCCGTCACCGCCTCACTTCAGGTCAGCTGGCTGGAACTTGGGGATGGACAGACTCTCCCATTTGGTAGAGCAGTGTGCGTGACTTGGGGCAGTGCTGTAATTCGGGTACGGTTTTATAGCAAGAGGAAAGGGATTAGAGGGAGCCAAAGGAGAGATGTGCAGGGCAAGGTTGGAGGGTTCCATGTCCTGGTTTCTGAAGACTAGCTGTCTGGATGCCCACGGCAATGGGCACGAGCATCACCAGCCAGGAAGTGCCTGCCAGCCCCAGGATGCAGGAGTTAGGTTGAAGCTTCATTATGAAAGTGTGGCTGATTAGACCCCAGCCACACTGTTAGACTCAGTCTCTACCTTCCACTCTTCCCCGGAGGTTGAATTGATGCGGTCAGGCTCAGAGCTCTTTACTCTGTAGTCACAACTGGTCTTTCCAATATCGCCTGAGTTCGAGCCCCAGTACCAAAAGAAAAGATAAAATTGAGGCATTCACTGGTAAATGGATACAACTTCAGAACATAAAATTAAATGAAGTAGGTCAGACACACAAGCTCACATATTGCATGTCATCTTTTGTGTCATCTTCAAGCTTTTTCCTTTTATGAAGAAATGAAATATTTTCATAACTAATAGGGACATAACAAGTTTCTAGGTATCATTATCTTCAAAGTGGTGACTTAGTGCCACCCAAAAGATAATTACAAAAAAGAAACAAATAATAAGGCAAACTTGCATGTCAACAAACTAAGATAAACTTCTAGTATGAATGAAACAAATATATATTGAAATATTTTAAAATTTAGAATATGTACTTTGAGGAGGTATTTGAATTTTTCTCTACTATTTCTCTCTTCTATTTTGCTTTATTTTAAAATTTAAAAAATTTTAAAGAGAAAAAGATAAAAATAACAGTTTCAGGACAGGTTAGTAGGGCAGTTACAATAATTAATGTTTGTGCACTGTTGTTGTTGTAATTATTCAGGGTACAAGATACAGGCATGATACTATTTTCTCTCTCTCTCTGAGCTTGTGTGTCTGACCTATTTCATTTAATTTTATGTTCTGAAGTTGTATCCATTTACCGGTGAATGCCTCAATTTTATGTTTTCTTTTGGTACTGGGGCTCGAAGTCAGGACCTTGGACTTGCTAGGTAGGTGCCTGTGCCACTGAGCTATATCTCTGACTAATTTTACCTTTCTTTATGACAGCATAGTATATCATTCTGTGTCAGCACCACATTTTCCTCATCCATTCGTCTGTTGGTAGACATACATGCTGTTTCCAAGATTTGGCTATTATGAATTGTGCTGCCATAAATGTGCATCTTGCCTATGTTTTAACTATTTGGGGAAGATATTTGCAGCGGGGAGGATAACTAAGTTACATAGATTTTCTGCTTCCAGTGTTTTGAGGATTTGCCACACTGATTGCCATCATGCTTAAACTAGTTTACATACCCACCAGTAACAGAGTTCCTTTTCCCCCATATCCTTGCCAGTATTTGTTATTTTTAGATTATAGCCATTCTTTCTCAGGTAAGATGGTACCTCAGCCTAATTTTAATTTGCATTTCTGTGATGGCCAGCAGTAATGAGCAGTTTTTTCATGCATGTATTAGCCGTCTGTACTTCTTCTGAGAAGTGTCTGTATATTTTGGTTGCCCATTTTTTGACTGGGTCTCTTGGGGAGGGTCTAATATTTGAATATTTTATATGCTTTTTATTTTAGTCTTCTCTCCATGGAGGAGCTGGCAAAATTTTCCCCCCATTTTAATACATAGTGTCTTAACTCTTCTGGTTGGTTCTTTTGGCAAGCTGAAGCTCTTAACTTTACTAAGCCTGAAATGTACTATGCTTCTATTTGTCAATTTTCAGCATGCCATTGATAATTCTGTTCAGAAAGACTTTGCCTATGTTGTACCTATTTTATCTCCCTACAGTTCATTTCTGTTTTAATATGTAGATCTTTGAACCATTATCATTTTTTAAAATGTATTTGGTACAGGGTCTCACTGTGCAGCTCAGACTCCTAGTGACCCTCTTGTTTTTGGCCTCCCCAGCACTGGGATCACAGGCATGTGCCACCACACCTGGTCTCTGTAGCTGGCTAAATGCACCCACGGTCAGGGCTGGTGCCTGGGAATGGAACCCTGGTCCCTGCACTTGCCTAAGCAGGTGCTTAGTCTACTGAGCTATCTTGCCGGCACTCATTTTCATTTTAGTTTACTACATGGTGAGATATATGAATCTAGACTTAATCTTCTGAATGCAAATATTCCAATTTTCCCAGCACCATTTATTGAATAAACTATCTTTCTTCCAATGCATATTTTTGGTTGCTTTATCAAAGATCAAGTAGCTGTATGCTCCTGGGGTCATCTCTGTTTCTGCTATTCTGTTCCAGCTATTTTTGTGCCGGTGCCATGCTGTTTTAATCATTGTAGCTTTGTAGTGTAAGCTCAACTCTGGGATGTACTTGCCACCTGCTTTGCTTTTGTTACAATTGCTTTTGCTATTCTGGGTATCTTCTGATTCTATATAAATTTTAAGATTATTATTTTTTGGCTCTTTGAGGAATGACATTGGTATTTTGATTGGGATTGCTATACATCAGTATTTAAATTTTAGATAGCCATTTTGATTATATTGGTTCTGTCTATCCAAGAACAGGGGATATTTTTCATTTTTTGATGTCTTCCTGGGTTGTTTTTATTCAGTCTAATGTAATTTTCCTTATAAAAATTTTTATTTTCTTAGTTAGTATCTAAGTATTTAATTTTTGGATGCTATTGTGAATCGTATTTTTTTAAAATTGCCTTTTCAGTGAGTCCATTACTAGTGTATAGGAATTCTAGTGATTTTTGCATATTTATTCTGTATCCTGCTGAATTTGATTACAATTCTAGAAGTCTTTCAGTGAAAATTGTTGGGTCTTATAAATAAAGACCCAAGAATCATGTTATGTGTAAAATATATATATATATATATATATATATATATATATATATATATACCCAAGAACCATGTTATGTGTAAAATATATATATCCCTTTTATTTCTATTGAGTTCTGTTATGGTTTGTATCTAGTTGGCCCCCCAAGCCTCATGCAGTCATGGCACAGACTTGTAGAGTTTGTGAGTAACTCATGATTCACTGGGGTTATGGGTGTGAGTGCTGCTGGGATTGTGGGTGTGAATACTATGCCCAGCCTGGGGTGGATGCCTGAATGCAATTTAAGAGAGACAGACTCACTTTCTGTAGCCCTTGTTGCTATTACTCCTCCCTTTTGCTCTTGCTGTTTTGCTGCCCTCTGCTACCATTAGCTGCTGCCCTCTGCCCTGTGCCACTCTGCCTTGGAGCTGGCAGAGTATGGCCTGAAACCTCCAGTAACTGTGAGCTAAATAAACCTTTCCTTCATTTTGAGTGTTGGATATTTGTCCCAGCAACAGGAGAAGGGTAACTAAGACAATTTCTTTCTTTTATCTGATGGCTCTGACTCATGTTTCCAAGAGTATACTGAATAGGAGTGGTGGTAATAGACTTCCTTATCTTGCTACTGATTTTAGAGGAAGACTTTTGTTTTTTCTCCATTTAATATGATATTAAGAGTAGATTTGTCATCAGTGGTTTTTATCCTGTTGAGGTATAAGCCATCTATACCTATTTAGGTTTTTTTTTCTAATTTATAATTAGATGTTGGTTTCTTCAGAGGATTTTTCTTCATCTATTGAGATGATCATGTGATTATTATTCTTTTTGATGTGATCAATTGCATTTATTGATTTACATATACAAATTCTTGTATCGCTTGAAATAAGCCTACTAAGTCATGGTGTAAAGACCTATTTTCTTCAGGTTTTTTTTGGGTCATGAATGAATATTGGGTTTTGTCAGGTTTTCTGCATCTAATGAGATGATGATATGATTACTGTCCTTGCTTCTTTTTATGTGATGAATTATGTTTATTGATCTATGTATGTTGAATCATTCTTACATTGCTTGGATGTAGCCTACTTGGTCACGGTGTGTGATCTTTTTTGATTTGTCATATTGTTGACCAATACCTCCTTGTTAAGCACTTTCGCCTCTGTGTCTTTTTTTTTTTTTTTTTTTTTTTTTTTTTTTTTTTTTTTTTTTTTTTTTTTTCCTTTAGGTACTGAGGCTTGAACTTAGGACTTTCACTTGCCAGGTAGGCACTTACACCACTGAGCTATATTCCTGACCCTGCCTCCATGTTCATTAGAGAAATTGGCCTATAGATTTCTTTTTTGATTGGATCCTTGTCTGATTCTGGGACCAAGATAATGTTAGCTTCCAGGAATGATTTTCAATTAATACTTCCATTTCCATTTCATTATAAAGTTTGAGGAGTACTGATGTTGGATCTTCTCTGAATTTGTTATAGAATGTCTCTTCAAATCCATCAGGCCTGGGATTTTCTTTTTGGACAATTTTTTTCTAATACTATTTCAGTTTCACCGGCTTATTGGATGCGTCAAGCATTTTAGGTCTTCTTGGGTTATCTAAGAATCTCTCCATTTCTTCTGACTTTTCTAGTTATGTAGCATATATGTTTGTGAAGAAGTTGCTGATAATGTGGATTTTGGCAGTGTCTGTTTTCCACTTCTAATTGCATGATTTGTGTGTTGTCATTATATCTTTTTGCTAAGAATGGCTAAGTGTTTGTCTTATTTTTTTTCAAAGAATCAGCTTTTCAGTTCACACATCATTTAAAATCTCCATTTCATTAATTTCTGATCTGTTCTCATGATTTCCTCCTCTGAACAAGCTCTGTGTTTTAGTCGTTGTTTTTCTAAGTCCTTGAGCTACATAGTTCGATTGTTTATTTGGGCTTCTTCTATTTTCTGATGTGGGCATTCACTGCTATAAACTTCTCTTGGAGGACTACTTTTATTGTGTCACATAAATTCTGGTATATTGTACTAGCATTATTATTTAATTCTAGAAACTGTCTCACTTCTTCCTTATTTTCTTCTGTGACCTATTGATTATTCAAGAATATGTTGTTTATTTTTTATTTAATATTTTTTATTGTTTAAATTTAATAATGGTTATATTACATATTTTCATAAGAATATGTTGTTTAATTTTCATATTCTTGCATAGTTTCTGTTATTGATTTCTAGTTTTGTTGAACTATGATCTGACAGTATGCATAGTAAAATTTCAATTCTGAATTTTCTTAGGTATACTTCATTTGTTAGTATGTGTTGTATTTTGGTAGTATAGTAGTTCTTCAATTTATAAATCAATTCCACTTAAGGAGAATGTTCAAGTCAGATATGTTGTGTTGGAGAGATAGCTCGGTGGTCTAAGTGCCTGCCTGACAAGAGCAAGGAGCTGGGTTTGCTCCCGGTATCTCAGGCCATGCCAGCCCCAACCCCGGGTGTGCTATGTAGGCCCCAGAACCAGGAGTGGTGGTGCATGCCTGTAATTACAGCACTGGGGACACAGAGACAGAAGGATCACTACCAGTTGGAGTTCTGTAGTGAGACCTTGTTCCAAGTAATAGGTAAATAAAAAGACTTAAAAAAAAAAAAGTCAGATATGTTTGTACCTTTGACACAAATGCAGTGTAACACAGAAAAATCCAATACATAAAAATACTGTACATAAATAATTTTTACTTCTACAGCTACCTTAAAATGGTGGCATATCACAGTATAATTCTACTTATTTTGTTTTGTTTTGTTTTTTGGTATCAAACTCAGATATCAAACTCAGGACCTTGTGCTTGCCAGGCAAGCACTTATTCCATTGGGCTCTCTCCCTGGCCCACTACAGTATAACTTTAAAGAAATTATTTTTACTGTCACAGTTATCTTTAAATGATAAAGTAGGCATGTTATCTACTTCCACGATTTGTTTGCATCCAGGAATATTTGCAGTGTAAGGTCTTTTAGTGCCTGTGAAAGTTCCCACCTTTAATGTTCCTGAGTTGGGAACTTGCTGTACCACGCGCAGTCCAAAGGATGCGCGTTCTGCTGTCGGGGAAGTGCTGTGCGCAGTTCCCGAGCCCATTTGCTCAGGGGTTTGGGTCAACTCTTGTATTTGTTGATTTCGTTTTGTCTTGCCTATTTGTGATAGTGAGGCATTGGTCCCCCGCTATAATTGTATGGCTATCTAGTGTTTTATGCCCGCTAGAGTTTGCTGTATAAAGTTGGGTAAACCATGGCGTGGTGCATAGATGTTTGCAATTGTTTTCTCTTCCTGTTGTGCAGGTCTACTAACCGGTATGTAATGTCTTTTTTTTTTTTTTTTACCTCTTTTAATCAGTGTTGGATTCAGTTCCACTTCGAAAACTTGGCGGTTCCTCCTACTTATTTTTGGATTCCTGTTGCATGGAATATTGTTTTCTATCCTTTGGTTTTTTAGTTTCTCAATTTAGTTTTGTTAAGTATGCTTCTTGTATATGCCATATCTTTGGATTTTGTTTCTCGATACATTTTGCTAATCTGTATCTTTTGATTGATGAGCTAAGTCCATTACCATAGATAGGCATTGATTAATTTCTATCATTATATTAATTTCCTGTTGCTGCTTTCCTTTTTTGTTTTTCTTGATTGCTAGCCCTACCTGATGTATTCATTATATTGGACTTTTTGGCATTGTTAACCTCATTGTCTCCTAGGATATCCTTCAGAAGTTTTTGGAGTGTTGGTTTGGTGATAATGAATTTCTTTGTTTTCCTTATCTTGGGAATACCTTCTTTCTCCATCAATTTTAAAAGATAGTTTTTTTTGAAATTTTAATTTTTATTACTTTTAATAAGAGATAACAATATGAGAGTTTCAAAACATGTTAGTAGCACATTTGCAATAGTTGAGACACTGCATATTGCTGTTTAAAAGATAGTTTTGCAGGATATAGCAGTCTGGTCGTGAGTTGTTTTCTTTGAGATGCTTTAGTTCATACTGTCCTTGCCTTTAAGGTTTGTGCTGACAAACCTATTTTAATTCTCTACGTTTTTTTTTTTTTTTTTTTTTTTTTTTTTTTTTTTTTTTTTTTTTTTTTTTTTTTTTTTTTTTTTTTTTTTTTTTTTTTTTTTTTTTTTTTTTTTTTTTTTTTTTTTTTTTTTTTTTTTTTTTTTTTTTTTTTTTTTTTTTTTTTTTTTTTTTTTTTTTTTGGTGCAGAGTCTCACTGTACAGCTCTGACTCATAGTGATGCTCCTGTTTCCTGCCTCTCAAGTGCTAGGATTACAGGTGTGTGCCGCCACTCTCAGACTCATCTCTAGGTTGTTTTTATGGAGCATTTGTTACTTCTCTCTAACATGCTTTACAATTCTGTTCTTGTATTATATTTTGAATATTTTAATTATTATGTGGTATGGAGTGCATTTTTTTTCTGATCAAGGCTATTGAGGATTCTCTATGCATTACTTATCTCTAGGTTAAGTTCTTTTCCTATGTCTGGAAAGTTTTCTGCTATTACTGTGTAACCAGGTTCCTTGTGCTCTTTATACTCCCTTAGCTTTTTACTAATTGCAATTAGTGTTGGTCTTCTTTGAGTCATGTGGAGCTGCTGGATCCATTTTTCATGTTCTCTTGCCATTTTTACTTGATCACTGGCCCTAGTTGTATATAAACAGCTTTGTGTGTACTGCGTAAAAACAAATCTTTGTGCTGCCAACATTGGTATAACCAATGAAGTACTCAGCAACACGAAGGAACAAAGTGCTATGTATTATTATTGTTAACCTCCGCTTTATAGATGAGGAGAACAAAGCACACATAGTTCAAGCAATTTGATTAGGGGCACATAGCTTGAATTTGAACCCAAGACAGTGGTTCCCAAGTCAGTTCTGTACATCTACTTACAGTGCTGCTTTTTTTAGGGTGTGAAAGACTCCATTGTCATCAATCCAGGTCAGGTATGTTTTCTTTGCTTCCTAGATTTCCACCTTTTGCCAGTCCTCTGACTGCTAGGAGGTGGGCAGAGAGCAGTCACATGAGGCCTGGCTTTTTCATTTCCTGGTTTCCTCTTTGTACGACTGCTTTTGAAGCACTGTTGTCCTTGGGGATCCTCTTTTCCTTTCCAGAATGAATTCTGCTCTTTCCTCCTCAGGTCTAAGGATGTATAATAGCTGCATGAACACTAGTGGCACTGTACCCCACAGTATTATTTTCCTGCTTCCCACCCCATGTTACTAAATGGTTTATTTATTAAATGCATTTCAGAGCAAGCTAATTTGATGGTCCATATGTTTCTTGCTGGAACCCCACTGATTTGTGACAGTGCTAAATAAGGTGTTGAGTAAATAAATAACCAGTGAATGAGTGATAAATACTTTGCAAATTTGTTATTTTCAGTCTGATTCAACAAAATGGAGAAGAAACTCATTGAGAGGCTAATAGAAAAAACAGTGAGCATAACTTTTGACATTAGATCCCATGAATGTTAACATGCAATTGGAGGCTAGGGAGTCAAGTGACACAAGCAGCTATGTTTGAGTTTGCTTTTTTATGTTAATGATTTATCTATTTCCTACATATACAAAACACAAAGTAGGAAGGGAATTGATACTACATAATGTTGCTTTTATAAATAAGTAATATTTACCTGTGGTTATTAATTAGGAAATTAGGAAAACAGTCATATCTGTCTTAATAAGAGATTCATTTAGCTCAGCGGTATAGCACTTGTCTGCCACGCAGGATAACTTGGGTTTGATGTCCAGCACCAACAAATAAACACAGAGGAGACATCTGAAGTAAAAAAAATTAATGTATACTTAATACATAATATCAGGGCAGGCGAGTTAGCACAGTGGGCTGAGTGCCTGCTCTAGGTGAGCACAGGGGTTCCATCCCCAACACCACAGGCGGCACTGGCCCCCAAGACCAGCTGTGGGAACGCAGACTGATCCCAGTGATGGGGAGGCTGAAAAAGGAGGAGCACTTTGAGTCCGAGCTGCAGGGAGACCCTGTGCCAAAGACATTTTAAAAAGTTTTTATATCAAGTATATATGCAACTAAAATGATAACTTACTTTTATCTCATAGAATCTTACCATGGCAGGAAATAAAAATGTTTTCAGTCTTAATTTATGTGCATATATTGTTATAGAAAATTATGATGGGGTAGTGAGGTTTTTTTCTGGGGATAGTGAATTTTATGGTATAACAAATTATATTTTCAGAAGGGGCAAAATTAAGAGCTATTAGGGAAAACACATGAGGTAAACTTTCTGATTATAGAAGAAAAACTTGTTCATGTACTTTCATTTTTTTCCCTATATTTAAATTTTGTGTTAGCCTGCGTGTTTGGAAAATAATGAGCATCCTCCTGTGGGGAGGTAGCACATGTACATGGCATGTCTTAATTCTTTTCTCTTTCTGTTTCTCCTCCATCTCTGGATCCCCTTCTCATCTGCAAAGATCTAGCTTCTTGTTTTCAATATGTTTTCTTTTAAATTACTTAAACAGAGAGGAAGCAGTTGAAATAAAAAAAAAATAATGTAAACTGTACAATATCAAAATTTTTATATCACTTGTATATGCAGCTAAAATTACAATAGCTTAGTAATTCATTAATTTACCTGTATTTTGGGTTTCTCAGAAGAGCAGTCATGTGATATTTAAGCTCGTACCTCTGATTTATTTCTCTTAGCAGTATGGTCTGACGATGGATCTGTTGTATTTTTAAAATGGTTGATGACAAATGCCAAATCTCTATGATACTGATGTTTTGTTTGTGTGTCAATCTTTATAACAATACAATGCCAGTATTTACAACATCTGGAAGGAATGTGCTTTGTAACTAGTTAAACATATATGGAAAATTTTTAGACATCAACTTGAAAATGTGTGAGGGCATATGTATTAGGTTCCTGTCTTTGATTTCATAAGCTATTACAGTCTTGGTTTAAAACAACATGCATTTATTATCTTAGAGTTTTGGTGATCACAAGTTTAAGTCTGTGCTATCACACTAAAATCAGTGTGTTTGCAGGCCTGTATTCCTTTCTAAGGTGACTGGTTGGATCATTTTGTTTTGCACCTTCTAAGATGTGCTTGTAGTTGGCCTCTCCAGCCAGACACCATCGGCCTGCAGCCTCCTATTTCCACTTTAAATGGCTGTCCTGACTGTGCTATGCCAACCTAAACAGTATAGTAGAATCTCCTCTTTTAAATTTAGCAGATTAAAAGCTATTTTCATTTTGCTGTACAATATATTTTTGTGGTCTTGAGTTATAATGAGAACATCATAACTAAAATAACAGGGTATACTATCAAAGAAGTTAGACGACCGCTGTCCTGCTCATTCACTCTGCCATTTGATGGTACTCAGTGTTTCCCTTTGCTCAGCTCCTTTACTATCCACGACATCACTCCTGTTTCTCCTCCCACTACTAAGATGGTACCCTTCATGGGCTTTCCTTGAGCTTTCCTTTTATGTATATCTGCCTAGTGGTTCTCTTTTTATTTAAACTTTTTTCCTAGCATGCATAACAGTTGATATGTCTGCTAAGAAATTTAGAAATTCAAGTATGAGACTCGACAGGGGACCAGGACCCTCACTTTGTCATCATGGTCATCCTGTGCAAGAAGGGGATGTTGAGATGGTGTGTGGGTGCTCCCCCGACCCTCGGGCAAGAGGGCTTGCTCTCCCTTTTTTGTGCTCTTGTTGCTCTGGTTGTCTTCTGCCTCCTTGAACTGTTGTCCCCGAGCTGTGCCTTCCTGCCTTGAAGCCACATGGTTACAGACTGGAAACTCCACGAACTGTGAGCCTTTCCTTGCTTCATTTTGGGCATCGAGTGTTTTGTGCTAGCAATGAGAAAAGTAACCAAGACATCATGCCTTTCTGATACGTGGTGATTACATTCAGCTTGAGGGGTTGATACCTATACATGTTAGATCTTTTTCTAAAATATTTTAAAATTAAATTAATTTTATTTTTTATTACTTTTAATAAGACAGTTTTTATTACTTTTAATAAGACAGTTTCAAATTATATATTGGGAATGTTAGTAGTACATTCCCAATATAATTGATACAATGCATATTGTTGTCCTCATAGTAGTATTTTAGAGCACAGGATGTAGACATAATTTTTCTAATCATTACTGATACAAAATTTTTTTCTCATTAAACTAAGAGAAAGTAGTTGTATACATAGTTCTGTATACTATAATTGCATATATGTTACATTTTGATCTTTTTTTTTGGTATTATGGCCTGCTCAGCCTGCCCTGGGGGTGGGGCTGGTGCGGCATTTGGTGCCAGGGATTGGACTACGGTCCTTATAGTTGCCTAAGCTTGCCTAAGCAGGCACTTTAGACTGCTGAATCATCTCACTGGCCCAGAGTTCTGTTTTCTGGGCCTGGTTGCTGGGTTGAATCTTGTCCTTCATTTCTCTCCCTCTCTCCCTTCCTCCCTCTCTCCCTCTCCCCCTCTCCAGAGATGGATGTTCTATTGCCATTTAAATATTGTAGGTGCTGAATTCAGCAAAATAACCCAATATAGTCCAGTAGTACAAAATAGTTGTGGGTTGTTAGCAGAACTGGCAATGTCAGAAGTTATTGACTTGAGCCTTTTACAGCTCAGCGTATAAATATGGCTTTATATTTTAAGCCTCATGGTTAGACTTTTCTGCTGAGTGGGTAAGACCAATATAAAGCAAGACCTATATAACAAAACATGTAGCTTTTGTATCTGACAAGGTCTGTCAAATCCCTCAGAATTTACCCTGAAACCATGTACAGCTGTTTGTAGATCTTTTAACAGTGTCAGCCATCTGGATGAGTCATGGCCACTGCTTGACCAATTTACTCTCTGTGAAAATGTGAGAGAATGTTTTCTCTCTAGGTTACTCTCCTTAGGAACACGGTGCATCGTTGATCACTTTCCTCTGTAGCCCCATAGTCTCCCTGAGCAGAAAGTTTGGGCCACCACTGAGTTACAGGTTGTTTATAGTACACATTCTTTTATGTCCTGAGTCCTCACTGACCTTGAAGGGCTAAGACCAAAATATTGGCTATCCTTGTACCCCTTTTTTTCTTCTAATTTTTTGATCTGCAAACTTAAGTTGTTAACCCTCCAGAAGAGAAACAATGATATTCCCTATAACATAGGTAATTGAGTTTAACATCACTGTCTTTCTGAATATCAAATGCCCTAGACATACATGAAGCAGGCATTTTCCAACAATCACTGATATTCTAAACTTTAAATTCCTATAGAATGTGAAAAATACACACATTTTTTACACAGAAATTTAGAAAACTAACCATATACAAAATTCTAGCAAGACAATCCTATGGCATTTTTTTGGTCTTTTATTCGCTTTTATTAACTTTTTAAAACAAATATTTACTTGAGAGGGAGTATAGCAATAATTGAGAGGATATTAGAAGTACATATTTAGAAGACTAGAATGAAAGGTATTCCAAGGATGGTTTTAGTATTTCCTATTGCTATTCTCATATAATTGCTTAGTTCACAAATAACAGCATATGTAGTTAGTCAGGGTGGGAATTCTACCAATTAACTGCTAGTTTCAAAAACCTGATGGAGATTCTTAGGACCATTGTCCTAACCATCTTCTATGTATAAATGTATGGTTTGGCCCCTGCCATGTTTCCTAACCTTTCTCCTTGCTCTCTGTTCATTGTTTAATCCTTAAGTTCTTGCTTTCCATTTAAGTATATTATACCTTTCCATTTTTATTTTTTCTTTTGAGTTCTTACACTAGGGAGCCTATATGATATTTACATATGTGGGTCTGGCTTATTTCACTTATGAGTATATTTTGAAGTTGTATCCATGCATCCACTTAGATATGAAGGCTGCGAGTTTGTTATTCTTTACAGCTAAGTACTACTCCATTGTATAAAAACACCATAACGTTTTTCTCCATTCTTCAGGTCCTGGGCATTTTGGTTGTTTCCAAGATTTGACTATCACAAACTATGCTGCTATAGACATAGGTACACAGATATCGCTATGATACGATTGGGAAAATTCCCAGTAGGGGGATCGCTGGATTGAAAGGGATTTCCAGTCCTAGTTTTTTTTTTTAATTGTAATTTTTATTTTAATTTGATTTTTTTTTTAAGGAATCTCCACACTGATTTCCATAATGGTTGCACCAGTCTACATTCCCACCAGCACTGTTTGCCTATCCCTATGTCTTCAAGATTTTCTCCTACTTTGTCTTCCAGGAGATTTACTTAGTTACTTTTTGGAGAAGGGTTCCTTTTCCCTACAACCTCTGTGAAATTTGTTGTTGGTTAATTACTTTATGATAGTCATTCTTTCTGGGGTCAGATGATATCTCAGTTTTTTTTTTTTTTTTTTTGTCTTTTTGAGACAGGTCTTGCTTTACAGTTCAGGCTGGCCTTGAGCTCGGTTTTGTAGCCCAGGCTGGTCTCGAACTCTCACTGATCCTCCTGCCTCAGCCTCCCAAGTGCTGGCATTACAGGCGTGTGCCACCATGCCTGGCTCAGTGTTGTTTTATTTATTTTTTTTTTTCAGTGTTGTTTTAATTTGCATTTCATGAATGGCTAGTGATAGGGGCATTTTTTCATCTACTTATTGGCTTCTAGTATTTCTTCCTCTGAGAAGTATGTATTCATCTCAGATGCCCATTTCTGGGTTGGGTCTTTAAATTTTGGGGCCTTAATGTGTTTTAGTTCTTTATAAATCCTAGTTAGAAGGCCTTCATCTGAGTAATTATTAGTTAAGATTTTTTTGAAATTTGTGGGTTGTCTTTTCACTCTGTTGGTAATTTCTTTTGATGTGCAAAAACTTCTCAACAAGAGGAGGTCCCAGTTGTTAATTCTTTCAAGTGATACCCATCCAGTTTGATTTTTGTTCATGAACTGTTTGCCTACCCCTATGTCTTCAAAATTTTCTCCTACTTTGTCTTCCAGGAGATTTACTTAGTTATTGTTTGAAAATCTTTTCATTTTTTTATCTTATGTACAAAGAGTTCACATGATCTCTTTCATCAAGTGTGTGTATGGCCTGGATAATCCATCAAAGGAAGATCACTTTGTCCAAATTGATGAAACCAATATCCTTTGTGTACTGACGGAAGCACTGGTGGCGCATGGTCAACCCACAGTTCCGGATCAGACTGTGTTGTTCAAGCAGACACAGCAAGAGTGAGAACCCTGGCCGAATTTCCTTGGGTGGCTCCAGTAGAGCTCCTGGTGACCCATGTTGTTTTTCAGAGGTGCAAGGAGGCAAAAGGGTTCCAGCAGATTTAGTGTTTCTGTTTTAATGTTTAGATCTTTAATCCATTTTTACTTTAGTTTAGTGCATGGTGGTAGACTAGGGTCAAATTTTAGTTTTTGGCAATGTAGTGAGCCAGTTTTCCCAGCACCATTTGGTAAAGAGGCTATCTTTCTTCCAGTAAGCATATTTGGCTCCTGTTTTGTTTTCGTTGCACAAAACTGTTTTTGTTCTGCTGGGTCTCTTCTGGTTCTATATAAATGTTAGGATTGCATTTTTCTAGTTCTGTAAGGAATGCTGTTTATAGTTTGATTGATTAAATCTATATATCATTTTTGATATATGACCATTTTGACAATATTGACTTGTCTGCCCAGGAGGAGAGTATCTATTTCTGCTACCCTCTTTGATTTCCTTTTTCAGAGAACCATATTTGTCATTTTGGAAGTCTTTCATTTCCTTAGTTAGGTTAATTCCTAAGTAATTTTTTTTGAAGTGACTGAGAATAACATTGCTCATTTAACTTTTTTTCTGGTGGATTCCTTATTGGTGTTCAGAAACACTGTTGCTAATTTTGTATCTTGCTGAACTCAGTTTTTAGTTAGAGGAGTCTTTTGGTGGTTTCTTTTGTTCTTTTATGTAAATGATCATGTCATCTACAAACAATGATATTTTGACTTCTTTCTTTACTATTAATACTCCTTTTGTAAAAATATCACTTTTTTTTTTTTTTTTTTTTTAAATCCATTCCTGTTGATAGGCATTTGGGTTGTTTTCAAGACTTACTTATTACAAATTTTGTTTCTATAAACTTAAGTACACATATATCACTGTGGTATGATGTTTCTAGTTCTTATGGAAAAATAATCGAAAGGGAAATAGCTGGGTTGAATGGGACCTCTAATCTAAGTTTTTCAATAGGAATTTCCACACGGATTTCTACAGTAATTGTACCAGTCTACATTCCTATCAGCAGTGAGAAGAGTTCCTTTTTTCCTCACAGCCTGTCCAACCTTTTTTAGTGGTGGACTTCTTGCACATCAGCCATTTCTTCTGGGGTGATAGGGAATCTTGCTGTTCTTTTAATTTGCATTTTTGAGAGACCAATGATGCTGATCTTTTTTTCCATATATTTACTTTCTGTATTTTTTTCATCTGAGAAGTATGTATTCATCTCAGATGCCCATTTTTGGATTGGCTCTTTGAATTTTGGGGGCTAGATTTTAAAAAATTCTTTATATGTTCTACTTAAATGTCCTTTGTCTGAGGGATAGTTGACTAAATTTTTTCTCCAATTTGCTTTTTGTTTTAATGTGTTAATTTCCTTTGATGTGCAAAAACTTTTCAATAAGATGAGATTCTGGTTGTTGATTCTTTGCAGTATTTCCCATACAGTTTGGTTTTTGGTCATGAACTCTCTGCCTACCCCCATCCCTTCAAGATTTCTCCCTACTTGTCTTTCAGCAGATTTAGTATTTCTGTTTTAATATTTAGATCTTCGATCCACGTTGACTTTAGGGCATAGTAATAGACATGGATCTGGTTTTAAAGTCTTTAGCTTGAGGAGAGCCAGTTTTTCTAGCACTGTTTGTTAAAGGGGCTGCCTTTCTTCTCGTGCACATATTTGGCCCTTTTGTCAATGATAAGGTGGTTGATTAGTGTGTTTATTGTTATGTGTCTGCATCTTCTAATCTGTTCTAGTGATCTTCAGGTCTGATTTTTTTTTTTTCAGAACCATGCTGATTTTATTACAGTACTTGTAGTATAATTTTGTCAGGGATTATGATGTTTTCTGCCCTCCTTTGTTGTCCAGTATTGCTTTTGCTCTTCTAGGTCTCTGTAATACACTACACCAATAGAGCCAAAAACAAAAATCACATGATCAATAGATGAAAAAAAAGCTTTCGATGAAGTCCAACACTTGTTCATGATAAAAAACCTACATAAAATGGGAATAAATGGTCTTTATTTCAATCTGATAAAAGCTATCTATGACAAACCATAAGGTAGCATCATACTACAGTTTTCACTTTGAAATCATGAACAAAGCCAGATGTGGTGGTGCACACCTGTAATCTCAGCACTCAGGAGGCTGAGGCAGGAGGATTGTTGCAAGTTCAAGACCTTCCTGGGCTACAAAGTAATCTCAAAGCCACTCTGAACGGCATATTAAAACCTGTGTCAACAAACACCAAGAAAGAAAATAAATAAATAAAATAAAATCAGGAATAAGAGAAAGATGTCCACTGTCACCACTCCTGTTCAGTATAGTTCAGGAAACATAGCCAGCACAATTAAATGAGAGACAAATAAAAGGAATATGGATATGAAAGGAAGAAGTTAAATTGTTATTATTTGCAGATGGCATGATACTCTATGTGGAAACCCTCAAGAACTTCGCCAAGATTCTTAGACTTAATAAACAGCATCAGTATTATAGCCGGATACAAATCTTCTCTCAGAAATCAATAGCATTGCTATACAAGAACAACGAACACACTGAGAAAGAAATTAGGGAAGTCACACCTTTTATAAAAGCATCTAAGAAAATGAAAGTCTTAGAAATCAATCTAACAAAGGAAGTAAAAGAGCTATACAGTGAAAATTGCAGTACTCTGAAAAAGAGAAATTGAAGAGGTTATAAGAAAATGGAAAACAATTCCTTGCTTTATTTTCTTTGAATTTTATTTTAAAGCATATAAACAACAACAAAAGCATAAACATACAGGAAAAACAAACCAAGAGACAGAGTAATATAGAACAATACATATGGTTTAGATTTTCAAAACAAGAATAGCAAATTAACAATGGTTAAATAAATCAGATCCACATGTATAAATATCTTATTGTCTCCCTAGTGTAATAGTGTAATAACCTGAAAGAATAAATAAAACCTGAAATGTATAATATATATATTATATATCAAAATGAAAAGAAGCTGAATACTCCTTGCTTTAAATGACTATTCTTTCAATATCATTTGTCTAATGAGTGTGTGACTAGATCTTAGGTGTGTGGTTGAAGTTGTTCTGTCTATGTGTGGAGTCTAGAATGAAGAAGGGGGACAAGAAAGGGAGCATTATTGCTATAAGGTCGATGAGATGTATCATGGAGAAAATGGAATAGATCATAAGAATGTCAAGGGATTGATGATGTACAGTGTACCTAAGGAGAATCACCTAAAGAGAAAACATTTCCTCAGGCTTTCACAGCGTGCAACTTTTATTTTAATCATTACAGAAGTGTTCATTGAATTGCTTATAGTGATTGTTACACTATATTGTATAGTAGTTCTTCAAGGTAAAATAAATTGGAGCCTTCTTGCCATAATAATAAAATGAATTTAAGAATGGAGGGTTTAGAGCTGGGCGTGGTGGCTCATGCCTGTAATCCCAGCACTCGGGAGGCTGAGGCAGGAGGATCGTTGTGAGTTCGAGACCAGCCTGGGCTACAAAAGTGAGCTCAGGACCAGCCTCAACTGCATACTGAGACCCTGTCTCAAAAAGACAAAAAAAAAAAAAAAAAAAAAAAAAAAAAAAAAAAGAGATAAAAAA
>PVJA010018729.1:0-22988 GCA_004027025.1 Myocastor coypus
GACACACTATCCCAGCAATCCTCCTATGAGGCCCATGCAGTACTTAGAATCTCCACTGCCCGGATGATGGGCAAAGAGTCTGAGAGATGAACTCACCCTGAGACTCTCAGGATCATGGATGCCCAAGCCCTACTGAGGATGCTTCCTAGGATGACATCCTCCTTAGATTTTAATGTGATGCTCTGCCTTTCAGCCTGGCTGCTGCGGGCTCAGCGTGGCCCTGGGCCCCCATCACTGAGAGAGTGGTACAAGTCAGGCTACCTGTTCTGCTGAATCCTACAGCTATCCTGTTGCTCTTGGGGCCATGATGTCACTTCCTCCTCTCCCATGGAAGTGCTGTGCCTGCTCCAGGGCTTCCCTGGCGCTTCTTTCTTCTTAATCAGATTGGGGCTCACACCACAGAGGTCCTTGCCCTCCTCTGGACCTGCCCCCTTAACACTCATCCTGCCACAGATGACAGTTGTGCCGACGTCTGCTGCAAAAACAGCCATGATCACTGTGCTCATCTGGGGCAAATGGCTGCTAAATACAGTTATGCCATGATCCATGCCTGTGACGCCATCTTAACGATGCGCCCATTGGGGACTTAGGGATACTTTTTGTTCATACATCAATTTTGTGGAATAGATTCAAGTGGGCTCAATTTTCCAGCATGGCAGGGAGCATCTTTCCTTCCTTAGGAACGGGAGCGACGCACCCAGGACTTGCGAGGCCAGGCAGGGGCTGAGCAGGCTGCAGAAATGAGCTCCAACCAAGGGCTTTGGTGAGATCATCAAGAGTTAAACAGGGGTTATTAGCTCCTGAAATGACTCGATTTCTGAAATTATACCTGACAGGCCACTTTTTAAAAGGAGCCTTCTGTCTGAAGGGTTAACCAGTGGAACTAAGGTGTAACATTAGCTGGAAAGGCAGGGCCGAATCTCGCAAGGTCAAGGTGAAAGGGGCAATTTAGTCATTTGCCAACTTATAATGACACTCTAAGATGGAATTAGCATTTAAATCCTGAATCTCTGGAGCTTTTTTATTCTGAAGCAAACAGGAAACTACAGGAAATCTACTTCAGCTTCATCGGCTATTTGCTGTGACTTTAATCAAACCACATGCCATTGGTGGGCCCTGGTTCTCTTTCCTGAAGGATGAGGCTGATGGGTAAGAACTGAAGGCATCAGGGTAGACTGGAGTAGCAGTCTTGTTAACATATAGATACTTTGGGTGTCTCCCTGGGGATGCTGATTCTGCAGACAGAGGATGGGTCTGGTGTCTTTCTTCCTAGGTAGTGCCTTGGTACATTCTGATGCTCAGGACCCGCTGGACTGATGCTTGCCCCTTGCCAGACTGGATGGTGTCTAAATGCTAATGCCTGTTCGGCGAGGGAGGGAAATAGTCATGTCTATAGCTTTTGCAATGATGGGGTTGCTGACCACACAACCACACACTGGTCCATGATGGGTAGCCTGCCCCTTGGTGCAAACAGCCCAGATGACAATTGGCTCCAAGATGCCAAACTCACCTTCTGCACATGCTGGTTGCTGACAGGAAGAGCCCCAGTTCTGAAGAGCACAGATTGCTGCCTGTGGCTCATCACTGTAGCCAAGACTCAGCCAGACCTGTTCAGACCTACAGAGCCTGAGGGACAGGTGAGGCACTCAGTGGGGCCATAAGACACCCCACACCACGCACCCGAGGAGGCAGCACAATACAGGTTGCTCATGCTCCTGAGACCCAGGTGAGGTGATTCCCAAGGGGGCTGGGAAATCAATAGTCAACTAGCAGAGAGCTTTTGAACAACTGCCTACCTGGTACCTTGGACAGCACCCCATAGCACAGAGGCATCCCAGGGAGGGGGCCGCGTCCACCCTCCCCTCCACTGCCAGCCACTCAGCCTTCCCAAGCGTTCTTCCCTATGGGAGGCCTTTGGAGCTGACTGTGGCCATTTGGGGAACACGAAGAGGCCGGTATGGAGGCTGTATGGTCACAATATGGCTGGAGACTTCCTGTCCACTGGGGTTCTCTTTCTGCCTGACCATTCAACTCCTTTTACAGACAGTGCACAAAATCCTCACTTGTGAGAGTCACCCTCTTTTATTTTATAGGCAATGGAGCTGAAGCTCAGGGAGGTTAAGTGAGGACCTGGGCTCAAACCACCACTGGATTTGGGATTTGGGTTTCGGTGTTTGTTTGTTTAATTTTAATCTCAGATCTGTGCTGGAAGCAGGCACTGCCCTGAAGGAGCCTAAATTTGGTCTCAAGCAGAGGTCTTCAGCAGGTCTTTCTGCTATACTGCCTACTTTTCCCAGCATGGTCTGGGATTTTTGGGGACCCTCTCCCCGAACTTCTGGAGACGTAGTCAGGGTAGCTCAGGCTTAAAAGATCCATGAGGGAACAAGGCTGAGCATGCTAAAGCAGAGGCGTGTGTTAGACTGCTGATGTGTGCAAAATACTGCAGGCTATGAAGCTCAAAACCAGGGGTGAGGCCTTGGTAGTGTCACTTACCAGCTAGGTGACTAAGGGCAGGTGGCTCCGGGAGCCAGAATCTGGGCCATGAGATGGGCTGGGTCCATGGAGGTGGGGCAGGGTGCCTCCATTCCAGGACCTTCCAAGTCTTCTAAGACCTGTCTGCTTAGACACCTGGGGGCAAAACATGGGTCTGATCCTCCGATGCTTGCTTCTGGCAAGCAGAGATTAAAATTAAATAAACAAATAAACACGAAAACCCAAGTTCAAAATCCAGTGGTGGAAAACTGATCGCCCAGGAACTGCGCCAGTGTTTTCTGGTGTCTTTCCATACCGGATGTGGATGTATCGCTCCTGATCCCAGTGAGAAGAAAGGGAAAGGGGGGAGTTTGCTCACGTTCCTCCAGGGCGTAAAGCGTGGGAAGGAACGGAGCCCTTCTGTTGTGGGCTGTCAGAGGCCCTATGCAGTGCCCTGGGCACACTAGTCTGGCTACTCCCACCCTCCCCTGGGGCGCCACCCCCTTAACCTTCACTCCTGTGGTGGTCGCTAGTGCGTCTTGTCGAGCCTGGGCTCTGGGTTTGAGCAGCGCATTGGGAGAAGAGGGAGAGTCTCACCGGCCGGAAGGAAACTGATGCAGGGTGGGAGGCCGCTTGTATCAGCGAGGAAGCAAGCTTGGCCTTCCTTACCCTCAGGGGCAACCCTGATTCCACTACAAACCTGAGACGAGAGAGTCCTAAGCTCCAACCCAGGGGATTACAGTAAAACCTCAGTCACATTTCCAGGGCTTGTCCTGGGCTTCATTTACATTTAGGGCGTTTTAGCGGCACTCAGGTTAGTCCCGCGGGAAAGGGGTTGTTTCTTCATTTTACATAGGCGAATCCTAGACCTAGAGAGGAGCCAGGGGCTTAGCTACTAGTCGCAGAGCCAGTAAACGCCATCACTAGGATTGGACCCCCCGGGAGCCACTGGAAATGTTCCAGCCCCTCTGTTTTCCCTCTTCCACGCACCTCACCTCTGGGTGCCCGCCCCAGACAGAACGGTCCCTGGGACGCTGAGAGTTGCAGCACTGGTTCCACTGTGCCCTGGAGATGGCTGCAAGGGGCTTACACCCTCTCGCGGTCTCAAGAGCTCTTTCGGGACCCTCCTACTCAAAGACCCTCGGAGGGCCACGAAAGTTGGAGCACGCGGGGATCTTGTACCCAGCAGCGGTGGCCACCTGGAAACAAACCTAAAGTGCGCCGTGCGCTGCGGGCCTGATCTGCGGCTGAGCGCGCCCCTCGCCCTCTTTGAGGATGCGCCAAGAGCCCTCAGGCCCCCTTCACTGGAGCGACACAACTTTCTCACGTTCTGGGAATCGGCGCGCTTACACCTCCATCCCTTTCGGGCAGAAGTAAGAGATGCGGGCCGCCGCGCCAGGACCGCGGCGCGCAGGCGGATGCTGGCAAAGTTAGAAGCCGCGAGCCCCGCGAGCCCCGCGCAGAGCCCTCCGGGCCATCTGCCCCTGTCCGGGAGGCTGCTGGTGCCCGAGGCCGCCATTACCGCGGGTCGCCTGGGCGACGCGGTGGCAGAGCCGCGCCGGGAGGGAGCAGGCGAAAGTTCGGCACTGGCAGGTGCAGCGATCCGGCCACCCGTGTCCACAGACCAAGCCGCCGGCCGGGGAGCGCGCGGTGCCCCAAGTCCGCCATTACCACTGGCGCAGCGCGAAGCCGGGCATGCGGTTGGAAAGCCCCCGGGATCCCCGCAAAGTTGGAGCGGAGCAGGCGCGTAGACCCCGGGACCTGGCGTGGGGACACCCGCTGAGAGGCAGAACGGGGCCGCCAGGTCCAAGTTGGAACGTGCAGCAAAGCCCGCGGCTTCGGGCTCGCGTGGAAACGGCGAGCGCAAGGGGACCGCGGAGGGGCTCGGGACGCCGGGCCCTGAAACTCACCTGCGGCCGAGCCCGCCCGCGACGAGGCTGCTCTGCGCGCTGCGCACCCGCCCGCCCGCCTCCTGCTCCGGCTCGCGCCGCTCCGCCTCCTCCCGGGCGCTCCGATTCCGAAGCCTCCGGGTCTCTCGGCCGCCGCGCGGCTGGAGGGCGCCGGGCACACCCGCTCACCTCCGGCTGGGAGCCGCGCACCTCCCTCGCTTGCCTCTCGGCTTTGTGCCTCTCAGATCGCTCCCCACCCCCTCGCCCGGCCCCCACCCTTGCTTGTCCCCTCCCTCCTTCCCGCCCTCTGTCAGCCTGTAGAGCCCAAGTTCGGGACACGGGCTGCGGGCTTCGCCCGCGCAGTGCCCGGCGCCCCGCGCGCGCCCCGGGCTCACCCCGTCCGTTCGGCCGCCACCGAGCCTCAGAAGAGCCGTGGCGCTAAGTAGCTTCCCGCCGGGTGGCTGGAATCGTGGCGTAAATTGTGGGGACCGATCCGTGAGCTCGGCGAGGGTCGCGAGAGAGAATGTATTTCTTAATGTCCCTCCTTTATCCTACCATCGCTGAAACGAATTAGCGGTGACGTCCCAGCCGGCTGGTTTATGGGTGTGGGGAGGGAGACGTCGCAACCCTCATTAAAAGAGCCGCTCTGGGCTCCAAAGCATACATCTTTTATATAACCTAATTTCCATTTTTTTTCCGTATCAGGAAACACGCACACACACACAGACACACACAATGACAATTTCTGGGAGGCTGGAGGAGGCAGAATGTAGTAGCCACTCCAGTGAGGGCAGCTCGTTGTGGTCACAGAGAATGTCATGGGAAGCAGCGATGGTTATTTCTGTCTGCATCGGTGTTGGGACAACATTCCTTAGTGGGACGGCATAGCGCCCAGTCCCCATACTGCGTAGAGCCGTCAGCCGTGTGTGTGTGTGTGTGTGTGTGTGTGTGTGTGTGACACAGGATCAACCTCTGTTCTGGCCTTGGGTCTTGGGTGGGCAGACAGAGAGTCAGCAGGTTCTGGAAATGCTGCCCAGTTCTGGTGTTTTCAGGAGCAGAGCTTGGGCCAAGCATCTGGGGAGGGATGAGGGTGGAGGGGCCTTGTCCACCTGTGGCCTTCGAGGCCAGCACTCAGGAAGCAGCCGGGTGGGGCGGGGGGGAGGGGCAGATGCAGAGAACTCAGCTTCCCTTCCTTTCTTAGGGGCCCGAACATATGGGTAACCATATAAACCCGTCTCGAAAGCTGTCTTTTCCTGGGCAGATTGCAAAGAATTTTGCATTTCACTGTCGCTGTTGCTCACACACTCTTGGGGAAGCAGGGAGGTGGAGAGACTCTAGGAAAGAGAGCAAGTCACACGCATACACTCACGCGCGTGCTCGCGCACATGCGCGCGCGCACACACACACACACACACACACACACGCACACATGCACACATACGCTCGGCACCTGGCTCCCAGCGGCTCGATCTTTGCTCCTCCCCAGCTTTGGCTTGGCAAGATGGCCAGGCCCACTCAGGATCTGAGTTGCAAGGAGAAAAAGAGGCAAAGAGGAAAAACACTCCCCTTTGTCACTAATAGATGCTTTTCAGAGCGTCTTGCACATCAAGCAAGGGAGAAGGGGGTGTGACTTGGGGGCAGGAAGAGGGGCATGAGGGATGAGGAGGTGGCGGAAGGAATGAAGAAAGAGCTGGTGTGTGTGTGTGTGTGTGTGTGTGTGTGTGTGTGTGTACGTGTGCGTGCGCGCTTCATTCCCTGAGAGGAAAACCCGAGAAAAATTCCATCAGCTCCGGGGCGCTGTCACTTCCTGACTGTGTCCTAGGAATCCGGGCCAGTTTCTAAGGTGTCGAAATGGGCCCAGGGTTGATGGAAAGCCCTTGGCCTGGTGCCTGGTGCATAGTAAGTGCTCAAGAAAGAGTAACCTGAGATCACACAAATGGTGAGAATAAAGACAGGGACGGAAGAGGTGGATGGGTGTTTCAGGAGGGCCAGGCTGGAGCTGAGACCTCAGAGCTCAGTCCCTTCCCATCCTGGACACAGCTTCCCCTGCCTGAACCATTTCAAAGTTGAGCACTGGGCTGCAGTGGTGTTGGTCTCAGAAGACTGCTCTCTCAATTGCCATGGCAACTGGGGAAAATCAGGAAGCCAGGGGAAGGGAAGCCGCTCCTCCACTGGGCTGGCAGTTCACCTGCTCCAGTGGGAGCTGAGCCTGCCTGTGCTGGGAGTCAGGCATCGGGGACACTGGGCCTCCAGGCAGGACGCCGCTGCCCTAGAGCTCAGCGGACGCTGGGTCAGCACCTGGGCTGGCTATGTTTGCAGAAGGCAGTGGTGGCCTGGGTTTTGAGGAGAAGCGGCTGGAAACCCCACTGCCTGATTCTATGATTCTGTCTGAGTAAAGGGACTGTGGTTGTGTAGTTCTTGAGCCAAGGATCTGAGAAGGCAGTGCCTCAGAGCCTCTGTGCGTGTGTGTGTGTGTGTGTGTGTGTGTGTGTGTGTGTGTGTGTGTACTGGAGAAAGAGATACAGAGACTGGGCAGAGAAAGAATTAGATGGCAATGAGATGTGCACAGAGAAAGAGACATTGGCAGAGAGACACAGAACGACAGAGATCCAGAAGCAGAGAGAGACAGAGACACAGAGAGACAGAGAGACAGGAACAGAGACAGATTTTTCTTCTTCACTCTGCTGTCTCCACGGCATTAAGGGGAACCAGCAACAATTCTCCATGTAGTAGTGGAGCAGTGACTATTTTGTATCAAGTGCTTCTTATTTCACCAGTTTTGTGCCAAAACATTTTGTAGCAATAGCTCATTGAATTAGCACCAAAGTGGCGAGAGCTGGATGACTCCCTTCCTCATCCCTATTTTACAGAGATAAAAAACAGAAGCTTTGGACTCAGAGTGACTTTAGTGGTGAAGCTGAAGCTAGAACGCAGCTCCTGCGAGCCCCAAGTGTGACTCTCAGGGAGGGAGCATCAGGAGGTGTGGGGTGGCTCTTGGTGTCCGGCGGCCCTCCACACTAATGCTGGGGACTGTGGATGGTCTCAAACACTAGAGGTAAAAGATGATGATTTTGGTCACGAGACAGGTGACCCAGGATGCTGCACTGTAACAGTCCCCCAGGTGTTCTTCAGCCAGCGTGCCTTGGAGGCCGTTCCTGGCATTTGGCTCCAGGACCCAGCCCCTGGCGTTTGGAGGACATGATGGCGATGCTGCCCTTCTCTGGCAGTCTTTGGGGTGCTTACAGGATCGAGCCAGCGGAGGCCTGTCCCGTGTCTGCATTGGCTATAGGAGGTCACAAGATGACTGCTCCCAGGTCCCGGCTGGGATCCTGGGCTCGGGCCTCTCTCTGTAATCCCTGCTTTGCCCGTGGACAGGTAAACAGGTTGTGTGCCCTGCCCTTGCCTGGGAGGGTCATGGGGGACCAGCAGGGCCCTCTGGTGGACTTAAGAGGAGGGAGCAGCTTCATTACCAATGTGGCTGCCGCCGAGGGGGTAATACATTATCCAGGGCTAATGAAAACATAATTATCTTCTTTTGGCTACAGAGAAGGGCTAATTTAATAGGCTGCGATCGAAAGGCATCTGCTGAATTCACCCAGCAGTGAAAACACTTGAAGACCTCAGGAGGGGGTGAGTTAGTGTGGCCAGCCAAGCCCACAGCTGTATCCAAATAATTCTTCTCTGGATGGGATTTGGGGGGCCAGGGAGGAGCCTAGGGGTGCAGGCAGCAGTAGCACAGGCATATGCAGTGGGCAGGGATGTCTGAGCACACAGACCTGAGCTGCTGTCCTACCATGAGTTCTTGAGCTACTCCTTTGCCCCTTTGAGCCTTGACTTTCTCGTCTGTGAAATGGGGGTTCATTCTGCCTGCTTCACCTTCAGCCTGGGTTAGATGAGCCGTGTCAGGGGCTGGCACATTCTAAGTGGCTAGCAAAACTTTCAGCCCTCTCTTTGTTGGGTTGGCTCTACCCCACTGTCAGGTCTTGGCATAAACAGTCCGTCTTTGGAGAAGCCCCTGCTCTGGACCTGGCGCCTGTATTCACATTCAGGGGAGGCTAGGGAGAGCTCCCTGAGTATGGGGTGTTCTCATTCCTGGATGAGTAGGTCAGTATCCCAGAGACCTGGTTGCTGGGCCCTGCCCCAGACCTAATGACCCAGACATTCAGGGAGGGCCTGCATTCATTTGTTAGAAAAACCTTTGCTGGGTGATCCTGCAGCACACTCAAACATGAGAACCAAGTTTCCAACTGCAAGCCAAACAAATGTCTGTTTAAATTAGCCAAGTGCTAAGGGTGGGGGGGGGTCTAGTGCCTTTATTAGGCCCCAGCCGTATACCCAGCCCTGCTCCTATGCATCCTCTCAGCCCTGCTGTGTACCACTCACCATAGCCTGCTGTCTGCTTTGCTCCTCTAGAAATGCCTCTTGGTCTGCCTTGCCATTCTGAAATTTGGATTCACAGGGATGCTCCTCCATTTGTCCCTGCTCTTCCATGGGAATCAGATCCACTCTTCCTGGAAGAAACCCAGCTATCTACCCTGAGCTTCCTATTCTGGGAAGGAGTTTAGCTTCTGAATCTGCACCTGGTGCTTGGCTGGGGAAATCTTTGGGACAAGCTCAATGTGGGGGTGGGGGGGGCGCATCACCCCCATCAACTTTTTTTTTTTTTTTTTAACGCCAGGAATCAAACTCAGGACCTTGTGCTTGCTGGGCAGGTGCTGTGCTGCTGAGCTACCTCCTAGCCCCCACCATGGGTCTTGGAGCTAGTTAGAGCAAGGAAGGAGAGCCGAACACTGGCATGGTATGTTGGGGGCTGCTGCCTGGGAAAGACAAAGAATTACTGAAGAAGGGCATCAGCCTGGTGGTGGCCGGTCAGTTCCCTGTCCTGACTCCCCGCTCAGGGGCCCAATGGGAAGGAAGTGCAGGTCACCAAAGTGGCCCTGGGGTAGGAGGCTGGCAGGCCAATGGGATTAAGGATTAGGGAATGAATGCCCTTGTCTGAGAGGCCAGAGTCCCCAGGGAAGAAAGGGTGTCAGCTCCTGGGGATGCCACCTTCCTGTGTGGACATGTGCAGGCTCTGGCTGGGAAGCACGAAGGAGGAGCCTTAAAGGGACAGGAAGAACACTAGGTCAGGGGCTGGGACACTTGTGTCCCAGATCTGGTTGTGCCAGCGATGTTCTCTAAGAGCTTGGGCAAGCCCCTGGGCATCTTCAGGTTACCAACTCCCGGTTTGGACACCAAGTCCAAAACAACTGCGTTTCTTTACTGTAGAAACTTCCTCATGCCTGGTAGCATTTTAAAGAGGTCCGAGATGCTGTAAAATTTCAAGGCAGCGGGGCCAGATTATTATCAAAAACAAGCAAGTTTCTTACTGTCTGAGAAGCCTTAGCCTCGCGCAGCCTGCTCCGTTCAGAGGCAGTTACCCCAATGACCGACAGATGGAGCTAAACCTTCACCTTAGCCGTGGCGCTCGCTGCGACCTGCCAGGTAGGTCCGTGGTTTCCTGTGCTGTATCCAGCGGCAAAAGAGGGTTGCGTCGTAGCGTGATTCAGTGGCGGATACCTAAGATCCCCTGCAAAGGGGACTCCAGTTTCTGAATTCTGCCTCCAAGGATTCGGGGGTGGCTTTGTTTCCAGCAAAGTCTCCAGGGGAAACAGGCAGGTGGTCTTCCCGTTCCAAGTCTGCCCCTCTGTCTGTAGGGTCACCCTCCTGAGCCCATCTGGCTCCTCACCCTCAGCCTGCAGAGGGAGTTCGGGGCCCAGCTTCTGAGCCAACGAAGCAGTCCTGCCTGCCTTACAGGCCCGAGAACTTTCCCACCACAGCACAGGCACCGACCAACGGGGAAGGTGACGGAGGCC
Source organism: Myocastor coypus (assembly GCA_004027025.1). NCBI lineage: Eukaryota > Metazoa > Chordata > Mammalia > Rodentia > Myocastoridae > Myocastor > Myocastor coypus. The sequence goes on from PVJA010018729.1 coordinate 10,217, forward strand.
AGCTTCTAAGAATTAGGAAAATTCTAGGCCCAGTCCCGTGGGGGTAGGGTGGTGGTGGAGGAGAGGTAATGGGGGCCTAGTGAGGAGACTAGATGACAAAATTCCAGCTGGGTATTTGGAAAGACGGACCCATTGTGTCAACTTGAGAAGTCTAGAAGCTTAACTCAGTATCTCAGGAACTCTACATCCTGGGGTGTAGAGGACATGCCCTGACCTCTAGGATGTTGGTCATTGTGTCAACCTGAGAAGTTTAGACACTTAACTAAGTGACAGCAGGGGGCCAGGGTCCTCACTTTGTAACCATCCCAGGCCTGTGCAAAAGGAAGCAGTAGGAGTGTGCAACACCCATCCATCAGGGAAGAAAAAAGGCCCGCTCCTCCTCTCTCACTCGCTGCTTTTGCTGCCTTGGGTCGCCTTGAACTGTCGCCCCTCACTCTGCCATCCTGCCTTGGACCCAGCTGAGTATGGACGGAAACCTCCACAAACTGTGAGCTACATCAACCTCTCCTTCCTTAACGTTGGCTGTCGGGTATTTTGCACCAGCAATGAGAGAAGAGTAATTAGGACAGTATTCCAGAAAGTTCCAGACTAAGGTACTTGATTTTTTTTTTTTTTTCATTTACATTTATCCTTCATCTGCAGAGTGACTCTGGGTAAGGCTGCTTGCCTCCCTGGGGGTGGAAGACACAGACCTGGTGCTGCACCAAGGGGCTGGGACCGCTGAGACCCTGGGTGGGATCCTGGCTCCTGCGGCACTCAGTATAATGGGAAGCCAGATGAGCTGGTGACACTTTGCAGTCTATGCTGCTGAAACCCTGGACGGAGATCCTGCATTTTAAAGCTTTAATGAGAAAACACACTTTTTTTTTCCCCTCCTAGCCTGACAGTCCTGGGCTCTGTTAGCTTCATAAGCACTGACATTTGATTTATTCAGACGGACACTTGAGCAAACTGTCGTGTATTCTTCTCTAATTGCGTGGAGAGGAGGAGGGCACATGGGTGTAGTGTGATTTAAAAGCCTAAGAGTGGGCTCTTGCTACTTCCTAGCTGTGTGGCCCGAAGCAAGTTAATTACCCTCTCTGAGTTTCAGCTTTCTCATCTGGTAAAGCTGGGGATAATGCCAGTATGCCCTGTAGGGCTGCACTGATTTTCTGAGATAATGCATGTGAAACTCCTGGCATAATTTTTGGCATATAATATCTGTTCAGCTAACAGGGATTTCTCCTATGATTATATTTATTAGCTTGTATGGGGGTTCCTGCTTCTGTTTTGAGGGATAGGAACCTGATCTGGAACTCCATCGATATTCTCTACTATGTCTACCAGTTTTCTAGCCGTCCTTGGTCTTCATTAACTCAATTTAACTGTGGGCGGGCGTCAGGAATTTCTCTATACTAGTGATTCTCAGATCGCTGTGGTCCGCAGGTCAGCAGTGACTGGGAACTTGTTACAAATACAGATGTTAGGGACCCCTCCTAACCTCTAGGTCGGCAACCCTGGGGTGGAGCCACGTCATCTGGGCTTTAAGAAGCCTCCAGGGATTTTGATGCCCTTCAGGCTTGGGAGTTGTCAGCTTACACCAGTGGGGGGTTTCAAGCAGTTTTAAATTCCCAGGTGGAATTGTATAGAGGCAGCAACAGTGAGATAAGTGAAGAGGGGGCCATGGAGGAAGCAAGAGGAAGGAGGCATGGTCTGTTTTCCAAGGAAAGTCCTTGGAGCACTTTGAACTTTCAGAAATTCAGTTTAAAAAGCACTACAATGCAATCTTTAAACCTCCTACTCTTTGGCCATCTACCCACCAGACAACCCACCAACCCATCTGTCCAGCAAGCAATTTACCCATAACCCATTTATCTACTTATATATCTGTCCATCCATCCATCCATCCATCCATCCATCCACCCATCCATCCATGCATCCACGCATCCATCCATGCATTCATCCATCCATCCATGCATTCATCCATTTACCCATCCATCCATGCATCCATCCATGCATCCATCCATGCATCCATCCATGCATCCATGCATCCATCCATCCATCCATTCATCCATCCATGCATCCATCCATCCATCTATCCATCCATGCATTCATCCATTTACCCATCCATCCATCCATCCATCCATCCACTGGTCCATTCACCCATCCACCCATCCATCTGCCCATTCATCTACCCACTCACCAATCCATCCACCTCTGTTTGGAGACCATGCATCTCTTGAGTTTTGCATGCATGTCTTGCCAACAGGTCATTGAATGCCTTTTTGCCAGCCTATCTTTTCACAAGTGATTGCACAGAGAATAGTTTGAGAACAGAAATATTGCATCTACTTGGAAAAAAGGTCAGGATGCTGATTCTCCAACAAAGATACTGATAGCTTCTGTTTTTTCCACCATGTAAGATTCAGTTTCCCCAAGTTTGTGCTTCCTCTCCTATAATCCAGGCCAGGACACCTGGTCCTCTTTGTGTCACCCTGTGGGGTTGCTGTACTGGCACAGATGCTGGCAGCCTGACTATGGCTATGACGTGAGTTATAAGATCCTGCGTCTGTGACTCAGGAGTCTCGGATCTTCTGCAAGCATCTGTAGAGCTATGGCAGGTCACATAGTTAGCTAGCTGGGAGGAAAAGCCTCCAACCCACCACTTCTAACAGCACTCAGCCTTCCTGCACTAACCCTTCTGCCCTTGGCCTGGTGTGTTGCCTCTATCAAGGCACAGCCAACAAACTGCGTGTAGCATTCTGGCTCAGGGAACTTCCGGGTGTCTTCTATGGTAAGGAACAGGGCTCTCTACAGTCGAGAGCCACAGCTGTGCTGTTAGGCAGGAAGTAGAAGGTTTGGAGGGGCAGAGTGAGGAATCTGGACAGAGGAGATGGCAGGAGGTCCCGAGGCGACCATGGAGATGCCAGGGAGGGGCTGGGCCTTCCTCTTTTCTGGGCATTTTTTGGTCCCTGCTCTGCTTCTGAGCTGCTCTGGGTGCTCAGTGTTAGTGTTTGCTGCTCCCCACCTCTCCATCTTTCTGAGCACCCCGTGGATAGGGACCTGCTTTTCTCCATCTCTCAGGCCCCTCCACTCCATGTCATGTCTGGCACACAGTAGGTATTTTATAAAGCTTCTCTGACTCCCAGGAGGACTTTGACAGAATGGAAATGGTGATAAGGAATCTTGTGATATAAACATCTAGAGAAATGGGAGCACTTTGGTCCAAAATTAGACTTATCTAAAATCCAAACCCCTTCTTGTCCCAAGAATTTGGAATAAAGGATACTCAACTTGTTTCAGAAGGTTGACAAGGGGCAGAATCCCAGGCCAGTGTGCCAAGCATGCTGCTGTCAAAGAGGGAACGGTTGGCAGGGCAGTTTGTAGCCTGGGAAACCAAGGGTGTAACAGACAAACGAGCTGAGCATCACTCCATCAAGATCACCATGGTTACCATTTCTTGAGTATTACTATGGGCCACCCTATCCCTCCCCCTCCTTCACAGCTACTCTGTGAATTCTGTGAGTTGTTGGTCTAAGTTTTGGGGAGAACTGAGACATGGGAGGCAGGATTATTCACTCAAGAACATGTGTCTAAGCTCTGGACCTGCAGAATTGGAACTCAGGACTCCAGTGCTTACCAATCTTAATGGGAAAATCTGGTTGAGGTAAAGCTGTGGAGGGTGGGGTGACTTCAGGACAAAGGGGTCCAGATAAGCGGGTGCCTTTTCTGAGCTTTCTGTCCAAGCTGCCCATATCACTGTTGTATCTGCCAGTCAGCATTCTGGACAGAGTGAGAGGGTAAGCACTAAGGCCAGGCAAGGCTTGGGCCAAATCCAGTCTCTTCCACTTGCATGCTGTGTGACCTTGGACAAGTTACCTAAACTCTCTGATCCTGGTATCTACCTGCTTTTTGGAAGCTTTGAAAAATGACACTGATGAGTAGCTACAAGGTACCTGATATGTCGTAGGCACACAGCCAGTGTGCTATCACTTGTTCACTAGTACATTAAACATTTGCTGCCACCCTGGCTGGTGGTTCCCCATCTGTATCACCTTGGCACCTGCAATGCCAACACATGCAGGTCTAACAGGCCACTCACTGCATCTGTAATCTGCTAAGAAGTTTCAGGTAACTAACTTCACCCCACAGCACCCTCAAGCAGAGACTGAAATTCCCCAGCTCCCTTGCCTTTGGAGTAGGAGGACTCCCAGGTATATTTTCATTGTTTCCCATGATTCCCTGGGGTGTGTTTGCACTGTTTCCCATGATCCCCTGGGGTGTGTTTGCACAGTTTCCCATGATTCCCTGCGGTTGAGCTCCTGAGTGCTTGCCACAGCAACCTGCTTGACAACACGTCCTGTATCAGTCCTTTCCTTTCCCTTCTTACCTCTCCATTCTCCTTCCTGTTTTATCTGACATCCCTTCCCAAAGGTGTCCCTTGTTTCTCTGGCTTCTAGAGATGCGATCCCCAACCTTCTACCATGTACGATGCATTGGGCTCCTTCCCGCACCCCTGATGAACTGGGCCAGTGTAGCTTCTGTCTCAGAATCCCTAGGACAATAAGCAGAAGACTCAGCAACAAGGGAGCCAATGAGGGATGACTTTCAGGACATGGCTCCACCTCTTTCTCCATTTCTCCCTCTACAGGAGAATATGTAGGCCACTTTCCTAAAAGGCACCTGGTTCTTTCCAGAACTATAATGATTTGGTCGGTAAGTGGCCAAGCATCTTGACACTAGACAAGCATCTTACTGGCCACACAGACATGGTATGATCCGCATACATGGCGAATGTTTAAGTTTTAAGACTTTATTGATAAAAAATATATTGCTATGAATTTCCTTCAACACAGTCCCCACTTCAGATCCATTTATTCCACTGTTCTTGGCATTTTTTGGGGAAACAGTTCTGGAAGACAGGCAGGGACACTAACGCATGAAAGCATGGGTTGGCGAGATAGCTTAGTGGACTAAGCACCTGCTTAGGCAAGTGCAGGGACACAGGTTTGATCCCTGGCACCACATGCCGTGCTGGCCCCACTGAGCTGCACTGAGCTGGCCACCAAGACCCAGTGTGGTGGTGCATGCCTGTAATCCTAGCATGGGGGAGGATCACTACAAATCCAAGCTGTGTAGTGAGACTCTTACTAAATACACACACACACACACAAACACACACATGACAGAGTGCCCTCTTCCCTAGTATTCACTAGAGTGGGCATCGGGTGACTTCTGGCTCTTCCTCTAAGTTTTAATGACCATGTAAGGCAAATGTTTTTAATGGATTCAGTACACTGAGGCAGCTGTGACAGCACAACTAGAGACACTGATGAGCGAGGACTTCCAGAACTGCTTCAGAAAGCAATGAGGATGATGGGATAAGAGCGTTTGAAGTGAGGGTGGTGTGCTGAGGCGGAATGCCTGCAAAGTGTCTTTTGCAAAACAGGTTTTAAAAAATTTAAACATTCATTGTATTTAAAAAAAATCATACCTCATACATCCCCCCACTATACCCCAACGCCTGGCCCTTTGCTTTATAGTTTCCTGCTGGAGAATGTGAAATTTTTCCATCTGGTAAGTGTTCACTGAGTGCCCCTGTGTGCTCCGGGCCTCAAGGAGATGGTGTGAGCAGATAGACTCTGGCCTGGCCTCAGTGGGGCTGCCCTTCTTGTCCGGGAGGCAGATTGCACATGCACAGGGACATAAATAATGTAAAATTCCCCAAGTAAACAAATAATACAGTGTCAAACTTTGATGAAAACCATGACAAAATAGTAGGCTAAGAGGCTTCAGGGGTAGAAAGGGCTTGGGCTAAGGAGGCAGAGCAGGGGCTGGGAGGATGCGAGGAGAGCTGGCGCTGAGGAAGGTGTTAAGTGCAGGAAATGATCTCTGTTCACCTGGTGGGTCACAGCACAGGCAAAGTAAGACCTTTCCCCATTCTCCTCCTCTTCCTCCTCTGTTTGGTGCTATCGGGGATTAAACTGAAGACCCTTGCACTGAGCTACATCTATCCTTGTAAAAAATTTTGAGGGCCAGCAAGATGTCTCAGCAGACTAAAGCACCTGCTTAGGCAGAAGGCAGGGACCAGGGTTTGATCCCTGGCATGCGGTGCCAGCCCCACCTACAGGGTGTATTGATATGGTAACTGAGACTGGGTATGGTGGCACCCACCTATAATCCCAGCACTTGGGAGGCTGAAGACAGAAGACTCACTATGAGTCTGATCTGTGTTGTGAGACCCTGTAGACCCTGTACTAAACACATAATAAATAAGTAAATAAATAACTAATAAATAATATGCCACTAAATTGCCCAGGCAATTGCCCAGGATTCAAGCCTCCTACAGTGCTGGGATTACAGTCTTGTGCTTGTCACACCTGGCTAACATTTGAGTAGATTAAAAAAACAAACAAATAACAACAATAGCTAAAATAGTCCTAAGGACTGAACTCAGGGCCTCAGTCCTGCTAGGCAGGTGGTTTACCGCTGAACTACACACTCAGCCCTGAAAGACACCTTTAAAGTCACCTTTAATATTAAAAGAAAACCTGTAGAGAGTGTTCTAAGTTCTTTAAGAACCCTTGGTCCCTTTCTGAGTTGATGCCATGGGAAATATACCAAGGACTTAATTCAGAAATCTGTGAGGTCCCTAACCCACACAGTGCTTGGGTCAATTAACACCTTGCGAGGACGTAGTATTGGTATGTGATCAAGACTGGTGAGAGCAGTGGCTCTCAACCTTTCTAATGCCATGACCCCACAATACAGTTCCTTACGTCGCGGTGACCCCAAGCCAAAAAATAATTTCGGTGGCTACTTCAAAAACTGTAATTTTGCTACAGTTATGATTCGGAATGTAAATACCTGATATGCATCATGTATTCTCATTGCTACAAATCAAACATAATTTAAACATAGTGATTAATCACAAAACAATATTTAATTATATGTTGAGAAATATTTGTTACTAATTGCAATAAATAACATTTCACCATGGCATAGCATGGGTTTAAATATGAATTTTCCAACGGCTTTAGGCGACCCCTGTGTTTTGGTCATTTGACCCACGCCGGGGTTGCAACCTACAGGTTGAGAACTGCTGGGTAAGAGAGTGGTAGGAATTGACGAGTTCTCAGGAACTCATAGGCATGGGTGAAAGCAAGGTCTGTGGTAGATTGTGCAATAAGTTCCAAGACCTAGAAGTGGCCACGGCCAGCAGCAGCCAATATTTCCTGTTTGCTTACTCTCCTCGAGGGGCCATGCTAAGAGCTCTGTAAAGGCCACGCCATTAAGGCTCCCAGTGACCCTATTAGGTAGTTCCTAAGAAAGCCTCTTTCTCATGGGAGGAAGTAGAGTCGGGGAGGAGATGAAGTAATGGCTCAAGGTCATGCAGTGACCTTGCTTAGGGCGGTCAGGGTGATGCTGGTTCATGGTGATGGGGGGGCAGACACAGGGGAGGCATGGCTACCCAGCCGGGCACACACGATATCCCTGCACATGTGGGTGTGACTCCCTCCTCAGCTGGGGTCTGGAGCATAACTGGAGTTGACTCAGAGGTGGTGGGCCAGGGTGGGGGGCATAGGGGAAGAGAGGGCAGCTCATTTTAGTGTTAAGCCAGGACCGGGAAGGGTTGGTAGGTACAGGCTCTCCCAAGGCTTACATTTTATTGCAGGGAGAAGTGGACCCTTTGCCTAAGGTTTTACATGGCTCAGAGCTGGGCTGGCTGCAAGCCACACTCTGGAGTGGTTTAGTTCTGGGCTGCTGTGTTCCTTACCTGGGAAGGGCTGCACCCAAGATGTGAGCATCTACGTGATTTCCCTGTCCCTCCTCTGAACTAAGTTGTGTCTCTGTGGATGTTTCCCTGTGCATACAAAAGGGAAGGTCCCTGGGGCCAGTGACTGGGCCTGTATTGTCCTGGCTACTAGAACTGGACTTTACATCAGCTTGGGTATGGACGTGGGTTCCTAGGGTATCTGGGGTTGTGGTGTCAATACTGGAGAGGCCCGGGGCAGGGTGGGGGAATGAGCATTTGACAAGTTTCCCTTGAACCCCTCATCTCCCCAGGAGTTTGCGACCCTATATCTTACCCACCAATAGCCTTTGAGTTATAGTATACAGGGTACTAGCAGTTGTCATACATATATAGTCCTTAGTGCTCTAACTGCTCTTGGGCCCCAAGCTGCTCAACTGAAACCTAGTATTTCCTTCTCTGTAACCACTTCCCTGCCTGAGCCACCATCTTCCTCGCCTGGGACAGCTGCCACAGGCTTCGTGTCCCCCTGCAATCCTTTCTCTCTACCCAAGTCAGTGGGCTCACTTTGGGGTCCAGCTCTGACCAGGCCTCCCTGAGCATGAAGCAAAGCCTCCAGCGTCCTCTGGACAAGACCCCGATTCTGGGGGTGCTTTGGCTCATTGACTCCTCCCCCTCCCGAATCCTGACTGAGCACCAAGGATGACCCCCAGCGAAGTCTGAAGAGGCATTAGCTTCCTAGTTGACTTCCTTTTATTTTCTTATTGGCAGGAGGGATTCTGGGACACGCAGCTCTCATCTCCCTGGGCCCAGCATCCACAATCTTTTTTTTGCTCACAGCTGTACCCTGATTTTCTCTGGGACATTTCCCCCCGCATTCATGGCAAACTTTCTCTGTTTCCTCCTGCAGAGGCTCAATTGCTCAAATTTAAACAAAAATCTTCCAGCTAGACCAAATCATTCCTAGGCATTCCTGTGTTGGCCAGTTTTGTCAAAATCAATTTATGGTGACTGAAAGCCAAGAAATCCTCATGGCTGGGGAACCTCTGTCTTCTCTCAGCCTGAAAGGAGCATGGGCTGGCAGCTGTGCGCTTCTCTAGGGACAGTCACCTGCCACTGTGGGCTGCTTGGTAGCCGTGGAGGCTGACTCTATCACAACCTTCAGTCAACAGAAGTCATCTACAAGGGGATTGGAGGGGTGCAGGAGGCGAGTGGGACAGCCTATTTTCTCCTCTGTCTCTGCCTTGAGGGCAGAGAGCTGGAGCCATGGCCCCTTCTCCCCGGGGCAGCCGCTCTCTTCTCTGGCTCTCTGAGGCAGTCCCTGGACCTGGCTCTTAGTGCAGTGGTGGTGAACCTTTTGGAGACTGAGTGCCCAAACTGCAACCCCCAAGCCCAATTACTCATCATAAAGTGCCAACACTGCTTTTAAGTCTCAGCATCCTGCTCGGCTGCTAGGGCATCTAGGCTCATGTGCCAGCCAAGAGGGCTCTGCATGCCAATGGCAGCATGTATGCCACGGGTGCGCTGCCCCTGCAGTGGGGCCACAGGATGGGGACCTCTGAGGACCTGGTAGCATCACTGGAACACTTGGTTAGGCTTTGACTACACAAAGAAGTGATGTTGAGCCTCTAAGGTTACATGGTCCACCCGTTGTAGCAGCTGGTACAGTACAGCCTCAGCCAGCCCATGAGCCAATCAACTGGGCAAAGGAGCCAGCAGAATTTGGCGATCAATTTGCTGTTGTGGGTGAGTAAAAGGAGGCCAAGAGCAACTTCTCTGTACCCCTCGAATGTATAATTATTATGTGGCTGCTACAAAGGAAAGGAAATTCCTTTGGAAGGACACTAGAAGAAGCCTCACTCTAGCTCACTGTTCCTAAGGCATAAAGCTTTCAATCTTTGCCTCTAAAACAGAGTATCAGCTGGGCGTGGTGGCTCATGCCTGTAATCCCAGCACTTGGGAGGCTGAGGAGGGAGGATCGGTGCGAGTTCAAGACCAGCCTGGGCTACAAAAGTGAGCTCAAGGCCAGCCTGAACTGCATAGTGAGACCTTGTCTCAAAAAGGCAAAAACAAAAACAAAACAAAAAAAAAACCCAAAACAAAACAAAAACAAAAAACAAACAAATAAACCACAGAGTATCATGGAAGAACCCAGAACCTGATGAAGTTAGAGCCCTACTACAGGGCAAAGCATGACTGTATCCAGTTTCTACTTTCCTCCTTCTGGGGGGACTATTCTGGAACCCCAAAGAAGGGGAAAGGACCTTCCTTTCCTCACTGGCTGCAGAGAGCGAGTGTGGACAGAGAGAACATGTCCCTTGACCTTCCATTGTTCGGTAGCTTTCATTAAGGAAAGTTTTATTTAATCAGTATTTTCCAACAAAACAAACACTCTCTCCTCTTGCTTAATCAACTTGAACTTCCTCATCTAACTCAAGAAAATGTGGAACGGGACTTCGTGAAGACCAGACAGACTGTCCCTAAGTATTTAGCTTTCTGGGATTTTGCCAATGAATCATAGCTATTTCAACCTCAAGTTTTTAACAGCTATGGTGGTGGTGATAGTTTATGGGCTTTGCACTCGGGTTTTTGCCAAGCATTTCACATGCCTTATCTTCCTTAACCCAGATGCTGTGTCACAGACACAAGGTCCATTTTCCCTAAGCATCCCCCCCTGATCTCTGTCAAATGCCACCGTCAATCTTGCACTCTGGAGTTGATTTACTAAATCTCAGCAGTGGAAAAACAGAAATCAAGGAAGGGTGCGATGTCTTCATGCCGCGCATAGCCATGGGGCTTTGGTGAAGGGTTATGGATCTTATGACTCCTGCTCGGTCCACTCCAGCTCCACATTGTTTGTATGCTTTCATCCACTCCTCTTCCTGCCAACAAGCCTGTACTTGTTCCTCCTTGTGGTGCAACACACACACACACACACACACACACACAAACTTCTCTCTTCTTTCAAAAGAAGGCTCTGAAGTGCACGGATGGTATCCAGGGAACGCGCTTTCACCCCCTTCTCACTTCCACCCAGCCTTTGCAGGTAGGTGGGCGCAAATCATCCTGGAGCGATTGAAGAGTTCCCCCCACCCTGCAGCGAGCATTTGGTGTTTTGCACTTATCGGCCCATTGAAGAGCCTCTCGGAGCTCAGAGCAGCCCGAGAATCACGCTATTCACAGGCTGAATGAAGCCAATTCTGATGATGTTTCAAACCGCCTTTCTCTCGCACTGGGTAAAACACTCATTCATCTTCCACGCAGCGAGAACCACTTGAATGTTCGCTTTCTATTCCTTTAAGCAGCTTCACCTAATGAGTTGGGTTTGACATCAGCGTAAAAAAGGCAAGGCTGGGCTTCACCTGCCTCTGTGTGAGAATCTTTGCCTCCCTCCCTGCTCTACTAGTGGGGTTTTTGCTCCTTTGGGGTTTGGGAGGGACTGTTGTTGTCACAGGTGGTGTGGGAGCTGCTTTGTGAAGTGTAGACCAATTACAAAGCTGACATCATCATCCATGGGCCTCTAATCCTAGAATATCAAATGCAAATATCTACCAGGAGTCAATCTGTAAAGGAGCCAGAGAAATGGGCCATCTCAGGATCTTGGAGAAGCGGTGAGCATAGGTCATGGCTAAAGGAGTGGCTGCTGGATGGCACCAGATAATGTCACCATGAGGAATTTAAATCCAGGTGTGCGGGCCTTCTGGATTCTTGAGAAGCCCCCAGTTCACATTGTGCGTGACACATGAGTTGGCCATGCTGACTACTAAGTGCATTCGAAGAAGTGTTCTCGGGGTCAGGGGACATCTGCACAGCACCCATTGCCTGACCTTAAAAGCAGCTTGACACCTGAGGAGCTGTGTAGTAGGCATCAATCAGCTCCCAAAGATCTGTCCAAAGAAGAAAACTGAGAACTGCAATTCCTGCTTCTTTGGGAAGGCAAGCCTTGAAGCTTTTCAACCAGGGGGGTGAATAAGGAAAGATAAATTGTGATGGATGTGTTAATGTTGTTTTTGCTTGTTTCTCTTCTTGTAATGGGAATCAAACTCAGGACCTTGCCCTGGCCAGGCAGGTGCCATACCACTGGGCTATATCTGTGGACCCTGATAAATTGTGATTGAGAAAGAGCTGGAATGGCAGAGGGGGCCCGTAGACTTCTGTCTACTTGAATCCTGGGATGAGCAGCGACACAAAAAATATTGTTGGATAAAGTGAAGAATGAACAGAAATGATAAATCAAAGAAAAGCACCACAGAGCCCAGTGTGTATACTTCAGGGTGTGGGGGGCTGGCCTCTAAGCCCCACTGTGCGTTTTAGTTCTGTCCTATCTAGGCTGTCATTGAAAACGGACACCTGGAGGAGGGTAGTGCTATGAATAACGATCTCCGTGGAGGAATGGGATCCTGGCATCCTGAGCTCTGGGTGTCTGGCTTGGTGTTCTATTTTCCTTTCTTCTTTCCCCATGGAATTGTCTTTCAGCTTTACCACAAATGAAACTGTCATTGTCTTCCAGACAGTAACAGCATCAATTATGTTCTTATTTAATAAACAGCTACTACAATGTGTCAGACGCTGTCCTAGAATTTGTAATGGGCTTCAATAACATTTTAGGCAACTGTCCTATCTTAATAGAGTGTAGGGTTTTAGTCCCCTGATCATAGTCATCAGTAGAGAATGCCTGGCCAATCAGAGTGTCTCAGTACCCATCTTGCAAGATGATTGGTCTGAAAGGTGAGCATGTGACTCAGGCAGGGCCAATCAGAACCCTTCCCTGGGACTGATATTCTGAAGCAGTCTTTCTGCTGAGGATACAAGGATAAGGCTCGAAGCTCCTTGTTCCTGCCATTTGGAAGAGGCTCATCTGCAGGAGGAGCGAGTGCAGTCTCCAGTAAGGAGAAAAGATGATACTTGGAAGGTAACGCATGCCTTTTTCTGTCTATCTGAAGTTCAGATAGACACAATCCAAAGAATCATGAAGGGACGGCGGAAGAGCTTAGTGGACTAAGCATTTGCTTAGGTAAGTGCAGGGGTCAGGGCTCGATC
>PVJA010018729.1:23088-39553 GCA_004027025.1 Myocastor coypus
AAAAAAAAAAAAAAAAAAAAAAAAAAAAAAAAAAAAAAAAAAAAAAAAAAAAAAAAAAAAAAAAAAAAAAAAAAAAAAAAAAAAAAAAAAAAAAAAAAAAAAAAAAAAAAAAAAAAAAAAAAAAAAGCATCATGAATGACAAAGATCTCTGGGTCTATCTCTGTCTCGGTCTCCATTTCTATCTATCTATCATCTATCTATCTATCTATCTATCTAGATTTAGATACTGCAGCACAAAACTCAACCATCATGAGATGTTGGCTTTAGCATGCCACATTTTATATGTGGTGTGATCAAAATATAAGAAGAATATTTAAATAAAAATATCTTATTACAGCAAAGGACGCTGTCACTAATTCTCCCTCATAGTCCTCCCCTCACTTCACACACACCTATCCCATCATTCTTGCCACTTTCTGAAGCAGTTCTGGAAATCCTTCCATGAGTGTCTTTTATACATTTTATTTATTTATTTGTATTATGGCCAGCTTAGCCTGCCCTGGGCGTGGGGCTGGTGCAGCATGTGGTGCTGGGGATCGAACTGTGGTTCCTGCGGTTGCCTAAGCTTGCCTAAGCAGGTGCTTTAGACCGCTGAGCTATCTCACCAGATCTCATGAGTGTCTTTAAGAGGTGCAACAAAAATATGTTGACAGCCGCTGCTGAGTGCCTCCCCCCCAGGAAAGGCAGGCTATATATTCACAGTGCGTCCTCGTCCACCTTGTCCGCCAGATCTGACGCCATGTGACTTCTTGCTCTCTCCCAACCTCAAAGTGAGCACAAAACATTTGGAATCAATTTAGGACACAGAGGCAGCCATGAATGGACAGCTAAAGACCTTCATCATGAAAGGACTTTGAGAACCGTTTCAAAAACAAAGCAAGAAGGAAGCGCTAAGAGGGTTTAGAACGAGGGTGAGAATTCTGAGGAGCATTAGTGACAGTGTGCCCTTTTATTGCAGTAAACTCCACAGGAAAGCCTTAAACACTCACCAGATTTTTTTTTTTTTTTTTTTTTTTTGAGACAGGGTCTCGCTATGCAGTTGAGGCTGCCCTTGAGCTCGCTCACTTTTGTAGCCCAGGCTGGTCTCGAACTCGCACCAATCCTCCTGCCTCAGCCTCCCGAGTGCTGGGATTACACGCGTGAGCCACCACGCCCGGCATTCTCACCAGATTTTTATCACCCATATAGATGAGGAAACTGAAGCTCGGCGAGGTCGGATGCGTTGGCAAAGACCACACAGCCTGCCAGAGCCAGGGAGGAGGCTCACATCTGTTGTGTTTCCCGAGTTAATCTGCCTGTCCTGAGCAGCCTGTTTCAGGGTCGAAGCACTGTGGGTGCAGGTTCCTGTCTGGCAAGAGTGTCCCCTACTAAGGACGCTACTATTATTTCTGCCTCAGAAGCACCTCAGAGGCCAACTGAACTTCTCTGGAAAGAACAGGGAACTTGGAATTGAAAGGCTTTCAGCCCCAGCGCTGCTTCTTGCTAGACCAGAAAGCCATTAAATGTCTCTGGTTTTGAATTTCCTTATCTGTGCAGAGGCAGTAGTCCTTAGGATGATACTCAAATTACAGGGTTGTTATGGCAGTGGAAGGGGATGAACTACAAGGAACTGTTTTAGGGCATGTGACGAATGGACAAATGTGAACTATTAATACTGTTGCTCGCCCTTTCAATCCCATCCCAGGTTGGGCTGCTGTAGCCCCCAACACACAGAGCTTGTACCTTTGTAGGGAGTTTCTTCCCAGCCATGATAATTTTAATTATTGAAAAAAAATTTTTTTTTTCACATTCTAAGTTGAGATATTTCCATCTGGGACTTGGGGTCTTGATTCTCTCTCCGCCATGGGCTCCCTCCCTTTCTCCTGTCCTCTCTCCTTTCCTTCCCTCCTCCTTTCCTCTTTCCCCTCTTTCATCTTTCTCTTCCTTTCTTGCATTCTTTCAGCCTCTGTGATAAATACTAAAGGTAGTTAGAGAACCGAGAGGACACTGCCCCAAGTCCCCACTGGCTTTCTCCTACCCACCCAATCCAGTCTGCACACAGCGCTCAATGGGTTTCTTGACACCCAGGCCTCCAGCCCCCTGGCTGTCCGTTCTGGCCCCTGCCCTTCTCTCTGGCCCCATCCCCTTCCCAGCAGTTGGTGTTTTGCAGGAATGGGCTCCTGTCTCCCATCCCCCAGCCTCGCGTGAGCGCTCTTCAGCCCCAAATATCTTTGCATCTACTCTTACGTGGTTAAGCCCGCCTCATCCTTTAGAACTGTGCATTGCAGGGCTGGGCATGGTAAACTCCTGGCATACCTCACTGATGATCATTCATCCATACCTTATTTTTTAAAAAATTTTATGCATTTGGTACAGGGTTTTACTATGCAGCTTGGACTCCTGGTGATTCTCCTGTTTCAGCCTCTCCAGTGCTGGGATTACAGTCTTGGCAGCTGGCTTAGTGCACCTGGGGTGGGGCCAGCGTGGCATGCAGGATCGGGGATCCAACCTGAGTCCTAGTGCTTGCCTAGGTAGGTGCTTAGTCTGCTGAGCTATCTCCAAAGCCCAGTCTATACTTTAAATTTGGATCTGAATGTCACTGGTCCCAGCTCTGCTGCCGATTCTCCAAGTATGCAGCGAAGGTCCCTGCCCTTCTCGGGGTCTCCCAGTTCTTGGGTTTTCCTGCCTCCAAGTCCCAGGTGGGCAGGCTTTGCTGACCAGGTATGGAACAGTTGTTGGACTGCCTGGCCCTGTACCAGCTGCCTACCTGTACCACACACAGTGGTGTGGGTGTGGCCACTGGGCTGATGCAGCTACAGAGACCTGCGAGGGTGTGACTGAACCAGGGAGGGACAGGCAGAGGGACTAACCTTGCTGGCTGTCCAGGACTTGCCTGGATTTTGCATTGAAGTTTCCACCTCCCAGAAGCCCTCTCTGCCCCAGACCTGGCAGATGACCCCTAAGAATGCTCGAGAAACTTCTGGAAAATTGCTCTGGGAATCATGGGATTGAGAAGGGAATAGGCAGATGTGGGTACCAGCAACTGCGGAGGGGCGGTGGGGTGCAGTGGGCACCAATGGGTGGGCTGTAGAGACCGTCTCCGTATGGCCGAGGAGCTGTGCCATATCTACCCTGGTCAATCCCCAAGGCTCGGCGGCCCTACAGAATGACAGTGAAGGACTTCCTAGCTTCAGGGATCTAAGCTTGACTCAGATGCAGGTTTCTGTCTTGTGCCCTGGCCCACAGAAATAGCAAGAGGTGCCAGCTCTGACCTTCTCCAGCTAATACCTTTACAGTCCTTAGCACACTTCCCAAATAGAGGAGGTGGCTACTAAATAGTAGCAGATGATAAAGACAGTAACAGCACTGGGACAGATTAGAAGTGGTGATGACGATGGTGACTACTAGTTCTGCCTTACTCCGGACTCTTCCCTGCCTAGGAGCCAAACCATCCAGCAATCCACCCCTGGTTGCTGTGTAGCTCTCTATGCATTTGATGAATGAATACTGAACCAGGTCACCTCTGCTCTCCCCCAGTCTAGGAGAGACCAGAAAGGACCTTGAAGATAGCAAGGACAGCCTATTAATTCTTGGGGACCTGTGACATGCCCAGCCATGTCCTAAGCACCCTACAGTCACACTAACTTTCTGAAAATAGCTGCTATTTAAGGTTTCAACGGCATCTACCAAGTCCTGACCAAGTCCCAGGCACTACAGCAAATACCCTGCATTAGCAGCCATCAGGAAGGTGTCCCTGTATTTTGGGGGCCACTTGGCTAGGTCTAGATACACTTTTTGGCTGTCACAATTGAGGCAGATGGAGGGTAGGACTCAGGAGTGGTACTCAGGATCCACAGGGCAGCTGTCCCCATGACAAATGATGTAATCTAACATATCAGTAGCGCTGAGGGCGAGAGACCCTGTTGTCTGTGTCATCCCTTTCCTCATCTTCCCAATAGCTGTGTGACATGGGGAAATCACAGAGGGGGAAACTGAGGCAGAGGAGGACATGAACCCAGTTGGTCAGATACCAAGCTCTGGGGAGCAGATCGGGAGGTAGGCTCCCTCCTGCTGCCTGGAGGGGTGGAGCTTCCTCATTAGCTGAATACAGCTCTGTCCGAGGGTCACCAGAGGGTCTGGTTCAGGCAGAGAGGCTTGTCCAGAGCCCAGAGCGGGCCCATGGGGACACATCCTGGCCAGCCGGAGCCGCTGCCAGATGGAAGGCTGAGCAGAATTTAATATGTAGCCATCTGTGGCCAGCAGGCCCTAAGCACGACATGCAACCACTCCTGGCGGATGAGAGGGCTCTGCTGGTAGCCCTGTGTGCTGGGGTTGTCGCTGGTCCAGGAGGCGAGGCTGGGGAAGGGAGCGCGTCTTGTGTATCAGGGAAACTGCACACCCGGCCCACACCACGAGGCCTCTGTCCTGGGAGCGCCCATGGACTCTTGTGGCCAGCATGGGCCATGACTAACATTCATCTCTCTGTCATATGTGCACTCCTGTTTCAGTGTCATCCCTAGGAAACTGACAGATACTGGACTAGAAGGGGACTTCCTTTGTCCTCTTTGCCAAGCAGCAAGGAAAATACCAAGATCGCTGTAAGCCGAGGCAAGCTGCCTTCAGCCAGGACTGCTGAGGGCAGGGGTAAGGTCACCCACCTGTCCCCTCCTACCACAAGCCTTCAGAGACTCAGCCCTGCCCTCTCTCTGTGTGCAAGCAGCTGGGACATGTTGCTTCTCCCGGATTTGCTCCTGGAGTTGTGAGCCTACCTTCTTTCCGTGGACCCAGGGAGGCCTCAGTGAGGTACAGAAGCTTCCTGTGGAAGCCGGGCTCTGGCCAGTAATGGGAACTACCGCTAACTGAGGATTAAGGTCAAGCACCAGGAGCTGTGACCTATGTGTCGCCTTTGAGTCCGTACACAACTCTGTGATGCTGCTGCAGACACGATTTTGTGAAACTCAGAGAAGCTAAGCCCTTCTCCCAAGCTCATGTGGCAAATGCCTTCTCTCAGGGTTTTCCAGGAAAAGGAGAATTAACAGCAGGTTATGCAGAAGGGTCCCAAGGCAGACCTCAGGCAGACACCCACAGTCCCCATGGGCTCTTAGCAGCCCTCTTTCATGAGAGGCCAGAGCTGCTCCTAACTAGGCCCACTCTGGGTGTCTCTCAGATACTGGGGACTCTCTGTCCTTTAAAGTGACTAAAACCCACCACTGCTGCTCAGGGAGGGGTTCTTTAGGTCAAAGCTTCCCTTTAGAAATAAACTCTGAAGATGACTGAAATCCTGAAGTTGGTGCCTCCCAAAACTTCTGCCTCAGGGCCAAGCCTGTGCCAGGCATGCAGGGGACAGAGCTCGGGACACACCCCACACAAGGAGAAGCCCCTGCTGAGTGTTGGATGCTGTGCAGATATTTTCTCTTCCTCCCGGTGGTCCTGTGAGGTTGGGTCACCACCACTCCTATTGTATGGGTCAGGAGACACGGCTGGAGAGGGGCTTTGTGCCTCGCTGCGGGTGTCTGTCAGATCATGGTAGAAGCGGCGAGACATGGTGGGTACAAGCATCCTTATCCACTTGGGGCTTGATTTCTGCACTTATCTAGAGAGCTATGAGCTTGCCAGGGTCAGGGTCAGCACAGACCTGTTGCTTTGCCTCCTGTGGTGCCACTCGGCTTTGCTACTTTGAAGCATCTCAGGTAGTTACCTCCCAGTGGTCTCTGCTCTGGAGTCAAGATTGTAACCCACAATCAAAATTGCCAAGTACCTTTGCATCTTCAGACAGGCCAGGGCACACAGGCTAAGGAAGTCTTCTTCTCTGACCCAGAGCACGCGGACCGCCTTGGGCAAGGAAATTGCATTACTGAATTATGGTTTGTGTGCGAGGTTCCCTTGACCAGCCGGGATACTGGCTCCCTGGCCCCATTAATCAGACATTCAACTTTCCAAGTTCAGCACAGCCAGGACTGTCTGTGGCTGCAGCCCAAAGACAGCAGTGTCACCTTCCTGGAGGGGGACACCCCAGGTGAAAGCACGGCTCCTCGGCCAGCAGCACCTCCTGGTTTCTAGGCAGGCACCTAACCTCTCTGAGCTCCAGCTCCTTCATCTACACAGCAGGAATAAGCAAGCAGGATATGGAGGCACACACCTGTAATCCCAGCATTCTGGGAGGCTGAGACAGTAAGACTGAAAGTTCCAGTGCAGCCTGGGAGATTCAGGGACTTAATAAGGCCCTGCGAGATGAAAAGGACTGGGGGTAGTTCTGTGCAAAGACCTTGGGTTCAATCTCTGAAACACACACAGACACACACATACACAGACACAGACACAGACACACACACACACACACACACACACACAGACACGTAAAGTAATAGTATTTTGACAGACTTTTTTTTTTTTTGCCTGTTAATATTCTCCATTCTTTAATTTTTTAAGGAAGGCATTCACTTTCCCCTGCTGAGTAATCCCAGCCAAGAGGTGATTAACACTTCACCTTGCAGGACCTAGTGAGATGAAACAGGATGACGCTTATAAAGCTTTTAACTGGGCAAGGATGCAAATTGTGTTCCCCTGGGCAGGTGGATGGAGGGCTGGCTGATGCCTGACTCCTGGATTTAGGTGGTCACTCCTGCACACCCAGACTCCTCCACCTGACTTGTTTCTGATGAGAATACAGCGCAAGTGACAGACACCATGTCCCGGATCAGGGGACAAAGTGACCATGGCTCTGGCTTCTAGTGTCCTTTTGCCCTTCCTGCTTTGGAGCTCTCATCCTGCGGGGGAGCATGGGCCGGGCGGTGAGCCACCCTCTGCAGTGGCCCATGCGGCAAGCAGCTGATGTCTCCGGCCTGCAGCCAGTGAGGCTCGGAGGCTGCCAAGAGGCATGCGAGTGGGCTTGCAGCAGAGCACAGCTCCCTTTCCTTGGCTGGGGAGGGAGACATTCTGGGTCTCTGGGCACCTCTGGCTGCCTGCTGTTTCTCTGTGAGCTGCCGTGGAAGCAACTGCCTGCTGTCGGCCTCGCTGATCAGTTGCTGTTGATAAACCCCTGGTCCTTTTTGAAAAATCTCCTTGTTGCATATCAGTAAAGCCAAGCCTGGACAGGTGGACTTGTGCCCAGGCAGGGCCTCTGTGTAGCCAAGCCAGGTCCCAAATACTCCTCAGCCTGGCCTCTCAGCACAGCCTCCCTCCCTGCCTGCCTCCCGTCAGGTGGAAGCTCTGCTCTTTGCTGAGCAGAGAACAGCTTTGCAGCGGGGTTGCAGGAGGGTGTCAGGGCTGCCTTGCCTCAAGGGTTGCTCAGAGCTGAGGCTGTTTCAGAGAGGTTAGAGATTTGTGGGTTTAGGCATCTTCCCTGCAGAGGGAGGAGGCCTCAGTGACAGGCCTGCGTGGGATCGGGGATCAGATGGGATCAGCGTCAGACACTGTGGCCTGGCTGAGCTCCGGCTGCCCAGGTCTGCCTCCCTGTACCCTTGGACTGGGCTCTGTGGCCTGGCCACAGGCTTCTGGTATGGCTCCCAGGAGGCCCCTGGTGGTGCACAATGCCCCCTGCGTGGCTGCAGAGGTGGGGCCCCTCCCTGTGGCAGCCCCTTTCCTGGGGAATCTCATCTGAGCCAGAGGTCAGCAGCAGTGACTTCAGCCCTCGTGTTTGTCCCTGCTTTCCCGTAATTTATGGCCACATCCACATTAATTGATGCTCTGGAGGCCGTGAACTGGGCTAATTGTTTCCAAGTATCGAATTGTGTATTCCTTGGCTGATTACAGGGGCCCTACAATGGGAAGTGGCGAGGTCCTGCTGCTGTGGTCATGAACCATGGTCCTGGGGGGCACCATCTGCCCGGATGAGATGCCAAGACTTCTGCATGCGATTGCCCAGCAGGCTCAGATGCCCCCCGACCTCTGGCCATGGGATGAACATGTGCCCTGGAAGGAGCGAGGAAAATCTTTTCTGGGTGATTCCAATGTCCCCTGTCATCCTGAGGGTCTGGTGATGCGAATAATGGTGCCCAAAATGGACTTGCAGAGAGGCAGGTGTGGGCCAGTCCTGATGTGGGGGACAAGGCTAGCAGTGTCGCTAGGTCTCAGTGAACTCATGCACTGATGCGCTGGGGAAGACCCTTTGGCCAGTCCCATTCTATAGATGGGGAAACTGAGGCACAGAGCAATGACATCGCACAGTCAGCACTTGGGAGAGCAGGGCTTCAACCTCACATTTTCCAGCTCCAAAAATCATGCTCTTGACTACCACACCAAGGGGTTCTCCAGGGAGGCTGTATAGAGCCAGGCAAGCTTCTACCCGTGGTTCTGGGAGCTGTGGGCTTGGCTTTTAACTCCCCACTGCATTCCTTAGATCCAAGTTATTTCAGAATCTCTCCCCCCTCCTTCTGAATGCTCACTACCTGAGGCTGCATGAAGGAGAGGGTGGAAGTGCGGGAGGAGGGCTTAGCGAGCCCCGCACATGTAGCCTCATTTAGTCCTAAAAAGCCTTGTAGGAGGGGAGCGACAGTACTGCTAGCATGGTGGCCTGTTAGGGAAACTGAGGGCCAGGGAGGTGCCTGGCTTGCCTAGGGTCACACAGGACACAACGATGCAGGTAGGACGGGTCTGGCCTCCCCATCTGTTGCCCTTGTGGCAGATGGCCCTAGGACCATGACTCTGCTGTTGGACCCTGTCTATTCCTAGCTGGGCACTTCCCCCTACGGTGTGCAATGTTAGTGATCACACCTGCTCACAGGTGTGGTAAACATCTAGCATGTGTGCACATCACACCTCCTGTACCCCTATCAGACATTACTAATGGATCACAGCACCCTCTCCTAATGCACCTGAATCTGCTCTCCACATTGTGGCCTAGGTGGCCATGATCAAACCAGGTAACATTCTTATCCTAGTGATCATCTTGAGGACAGGGCAACATGTAGATTCAGGGCTTTGGATAGACGCCCAGTAATATTTCCTCGGTGCTAGTAATTGCATTTCTCAACTTTTGCCCTACTGAGGCCTGTGAGACAGAGAAAACAATGCGCTTGCAGGGCAGCCTTGGATCTGAACGTTGGAAAGCATTTTGCCAAGATGCAGGTGGGGCAGTAGTTTGTCCCCAACCCAGCTGCCACGTCCCACCTGCAGAGGCTGCATGGCATCAGACACGATGTGGTTAAAATCAAGGATGGTGAGTGCAGACCCACCCTTGCACGGTGACTCCCACCCTCTTTTCTGCTCAGGAAACTTGGTCAGCTACTGAAAGGGATGCTTTCTACAAGGACCCCCAGCCTGGGCTCTGAGCCATCTGGAGTCAAGAACTTGTGCACGTGGGTGCTGTGGTGCCTCGTGGTGGACCCTGATGCCCGTGAACCCCACAAGCGGCAAGAACCCATCCGTGAAGCCGTGAGGCCAGTGGGGAGCGCCCCTGCCCTGCTGCCCCACGTCTCTCTCATTATGCCTGCACGTTTGCCTACTGAGCCTGAGCCCCCTCCTGCCGCAGTTCAGTTGGCAGAGGACGCCTCCAGGGCTCGCCCGACCACCTCGAAG
Source organism: Myocastor coypus (assembly GCA_004027025.1). Taxonomy (NCBI): domain Eukaryota; kingdom Metazoa; phylum Chordata; class Mammalia; order Rodentia; family Myocastoridae; genus Myocastor; species Myocastor coypus. The sequence goes on from PVJA010018729.1 coordinate 32,584, forward strand.
CCCCCTTTCCTTCGGGGGACCAATTCTACCCCTACTCACATTGCCCTGAGGCTGCTTGAGGAGGAGTGGGAGGCCTCACGTGGGGAAATCAAGGCCACACCCCCAGCTGAGTCCTCCCTGCCTCTTCCCATCTTCTCCTCTCCATCCCTGCCCCTGACTGCTTGTCTCCCTTGCTGGAATGTAAGCTCCTAGGTGTGAGGATGCTGTCCTGCTTCCTGAGGCCGCCTCAGTTCTTGCAGAGCAGTGCCCAGGATAGTATAAGTCCTTAGTAAAGACTAGGGCAAATAAAGGGGTACAGTTCTGACTGAGGTGAAAGCAAAGCCTCTCTTTTCCCAGAAGGAGATGAGGTGATAGAACCAATGTCTGCCTGCGGGAGAATCAGATCTGAGAGGGACGAGGACCCTGGCCTCCTGGGTCTGTCGGTGCCTCAGCCGGAGCTAGAGCCCATCTATTAAGTGGCTGTATTCTCCAACCTCCCACTCATTGCCTGGAGACAGAATCCACAGTCGCTGCCTTCGGAGCTCAGCGGAGGAGCGCACAGTGTAAAAGCAAACAAACAGGCCGAAGCCAACTACGAGCCGTGCTGTGGTTCTGCGGGACCCCGAGAGTGGCTGTTCTGTCACAGTGCTCCGACTTGGAACCTTCAGCCCTTGTGTGAGGATGGGGTGGTCCAGGCAGAGGGACATCAAGGGTCAAGGCCCTGAGGCAGAAGCAAGTGAGGTATGTTTTGAGGTTCCCTGAATCCTGACACATTCAGAATGGGGCCCACGTGGCTGGACAGTTGGACCCTCACTGCCACTTGGACGAGAACTTGGGAATCACAGTCAAGCATTTATGGGTTTTTAAAATTTAAAAAAAAAATGTATTTGGTACAGGGTCTCACTATGTAGCAGGACTCGTAGAGATCCTCCTGTTTTTAGCCTCCCCAGTGCTCGGATCACAGGCACACACCTCCAGGCCTGGAGTCAGAGGCTGGCTGGGCGTGCCTGGGGGGCGGGGCTGCCGCTGTGTGTGGTGCAGTACGGAGCCCAGGCCTCTGGGGCATTTATGTTTTGCTGATGTAGACGGGAAGCTACGGCAGGATGTGGACCGAGGTGAGGCCGGTCACCTCTCCTGCTGTGGGAGGGAAGAAGATGGGAGATGCCTAGGGGGCCTTGTAGGGGTCCAGGTGGGAGAAGACGCCAGATCAGGCCTCCCTCTGCACCCGCCCTTGGGGTCACCTTGCGGCTTGCTCAGTGAGGTCCACCCCCGCCTGGCCCCATGCCTGCCTGTGGTCTTCTCACCCGGATGCTCCCTTCCCGGCTTCCCTCTCTGTTTTTTAAACTCTTCATTACTTCCTAATTGTCCTGAGCTCAGCCCTTCCTTGTTCTTGTCAAACAGCAATTTAAAAAATGAGTCATCATTAATTCCACACCCTTCTTCATTTATAATTAGGCCATTTGCCCTCTGTCCTTCCACTCCCTCTCTGTTCCTCTTCAGAAAATGAAGGAAGAAGGAATATTGTACTTTTGTGTATATATGGGTTTTGCCAGCACAAAAACTATTGTGGCTCTCCAGCCTCAGGACCCCTGGCTTTCCAAAGGCCAGCAGGGCAAGGGCACTGAAGGGGCTCGCTTCATTCAGTCAATCAATAAACGCTGATGCCCTATCCTGGTGGGTGGCTGTCTTAGCTACTCTTCTCTCCTTGCTGGGACAAATACCCAACACTCAAGATGAAGGAAGGAAAGGTTTATTTAGCCCACAGTTACTGGAGGTTTCAGTCCAAACTCGGCTGGCTCCAAGGCAGATAGGCACATGGCAGAGAGCAGTAGTTCATGGCGGCAGAACAGCAGCAATATGGTGACAGAGGCGACCGACCAACCAGGGGAGCAGAGAGCAACAGCTTGAGTCTGTCTCTCTGTCTCTCTTTATATTACATTCAGGCTCTCCATCTCAGTCTATCCGCCTTAGGCCACACCCATATTCTCAGAAGTACTCAGATTGATAACCCCATCAGTACTAAACCACATAATCCCAGTGGATCATGAGTCAAGTAATTCCAGCAGTACTCAGACCCATAGTACCATCAGTACTAAAATACATAATGCCAGTGCCTCATGAGTCAAGTCTTTGAACTCTAGAAGTCCCTGCGTCATGACTACATGTGGCTTTGGCGGGACAACTAGACATAAACCATAACAGCGGCCAAGTCTCCTTGGAAGATAGGAAGCCAAGGACAAGGTCTCTGGGTGCCACTTGTCCAGGGCTGTTTCTTTCTTATGGACTGGAATTTGGGGCAAATGACTTACGCTCTCCCAGGCTCTGATACTCCACCTGTATGATAGCATCAGAGGGGCACTAGTGGTAGCTGAGTCAGAATACAGCTTGCCTGTAGGGGGCACAAGGGAGGGCTAGCCAGTGGGGCAGTAGCCCACATTCCGGGTCTACGTGGTAGGTGATTGGGTGCTTGTGAAAGTTCACTCAGTTCTGCCTTTGGGGTGAGTGCTCTTGGGGCCGGGCCCAGCTCCATGGTGCTGGGCCCACCTGGCTCTGGAGAGGCCCTGGGCTCCATCCTCAGCACTGCACAGGGAAAAGGAAAGGACCATGCGCTTGGAGGCAGGAAGATTAAACCTGTCTGTGGAGGCATAAGGGCAGGTGAGCAAGGAGAGAGGAGGAAAGAGCGCGGGCTTTGTTGTGGCTCTCAACGCCGACACAGGGACAACCTGCTGGACACTGAGCAAGATCCAGGCAGAAGCATAGACTCCCATCCCTGCCCCAGCCCTGCTGCAGCCCTCACTTGGGGGGAGGGGTGCGCATCACAAGCCCTCTGAGTGATGCGGCCCACTGCGCCTTCTGCAGGGCCAGAGGCCCTTGAGGACCTGGCTGGCACAGACCCTTCTTCCTTTAGTCTCATGGCACTGCCCCAGGCCACTCCCCTCCACTGCTGGCTCCTCCTCTGCACCTCCTTAGAAGCCTCAGTCTCTGCTCCTCCCTGAGCCATCTCCTTCCCGCACTGGTGGCTCCAGCCACTATTCACTGACTGTCACCTCCCTAAACTCTCCTCAGGGCACTCCTCCACCTGAAGCCACCCAGACATTGCCACAATGCTGGCAATGTGTGGGCCACATGTTGGGTCCTGAGCCAGGTACAGCTGGCACAGGCTTGTCCTCTCTGGGTAACAGTCCTCTTCCCTTCAAGTGGTGATAACGCCGCCCAACTCACTAGGTTCTTCTGACAGTAAAAGGATGCAGAGAAGATGTCAATTCGGATCCTAGCTCTGCTTCATACAGGCTGGGTAGCCCTCGCTGGACCAGTCAGAATCCGATTCCTCATCTGTAGCATGAGGTGTCAAATGCCCATTGCCATGGAACATGGGTACACTCTGACCCTCATCTGGTCTGGTGATCTGGGACTCTGCTGGAGCCATGGCCATGGCACAGCTAGAGGGACAGCAGGAGACAGAGTGCAGGGAAGATGGTGGCATTCTGGGAGCTGGGCCCACTCTCATGGCTCACTGTGCATATCTGTGAAATGGGTTTAGCCTGTCTTTCAGGCAAGGTGGGTGACATGTCATCCTGAGATGGAAGCAGAGCCTAAGGTCAACTCCTCCTGTACAAGTCCCCCTTTTCTCTCCACTCTTTACACCATCCATCTGTGCACCCCACTTTCCCTCTTTCCTTCTATCCACTGATTTATCCTTCTTTTGGTCTATCTCTCTGTCAGTCTATCCATCCATTCAAGCATCTGTCAATCCATTTGTCCATCCATCCACCCATCCATATATCCATTCATCCATCCATCCACCCATCAACCATCCATCCATCCATCCATCCACCCACCCATCCATCCATCCATCCACCCATCTATCTTTCCATTCATTCATGAATTTACCCACCCATTCCACTTACCCTTCTTCCACTCTTTCATTCAGAAACTGGTAATGACCCCCTCAAATATTCCAGACACTGAGCCAACTCAGGGTACAAAGATGACAGCATCAATGTCCTCACCCTGTCTCAGCTCATAGCGTGGGAGATGATCCTGGATCTACCTTTGCCACACTTGGCGACAAGCATGAGGGTAGGGAAGCTGGAGTCCTGTGCCGACGCGGAGGGAGCTTAGGCAGAGTGTCAGTGCTGCGGAGGAGTTAATGCCTCTGACGAGATGCAGAGTGTGAAACGTGCTGAGGGCTGGCAGGGAAGGTGGCATTCTGAGTGGTAGGGGACAGGACTCAAAAGGCACAGACAGACCTAGGAGTGGATCTAGGCCAGGACCCACATACTTGGTCTGGCTAATGCACCAGGTTTCAGGGCTAAAGTCTCTGAGGATCTGAGGCCAGTGACAGGGGCTGGGTCCCAGCGCACCCTGGGTGGGACCAAGGGTCTGGCAGCCCTGCACGCATGGAGAAAACTAAATGATTCCTGGGCCATCCCGTCCTCCTTATTGTAAACACATGGCCCTTCTGAGGCCACAGAGACTCTGCCTCATTCTTCTCTTGTCTCAAAAGCTAGAGCTGCCTCAGTGCTGGCAGAAAAACAGGCCCGAGGCCAGGATTAAATATTTGCAATACACTTAGTTATATGTGCAATTTAGATTTAATAAGAGGCTCCCGGACTATATAATAAAATACAAGGAGTGTGTTTCCAGGTGAGATCTGATCTCTATTTAATTAGACGCCAGCTTCGTGTGGCTTCAGGGAATGGGAAAAGGATTTCTGGGTTAGACGAGGACCTTGTCAGCAGGGTTTATGTATGTCCCTCTCTAAGACATCTTCTGAGTTACTAAAGGAACACAAAACCCAGGGGAAGCTTTTGTCACAGGAGCTGGAGAAGATTGGTACCCATGTTTCATCTAGTTCCTGCAGAGTAGTGTGTGGGTAGGATTCAACAGAAAGACAGACACAGTCATCTGGGGGAAGGGATCTGGGATGAGGCAGGGAGGGAGAGAAAATGATTAAGATATGTGGCTATCTCCCATGGCTGGTTGCCTGGGAGGAAGCCAGACTTAGCTGTCTGTCTCAGTCGGCGGTCACCTTGGACACCTTGGACACTATTCTATTCTCCCAAGTGCCTGGAATCTCATCCCAGAGCCATTCAGTGACACAAATCTCAGTTTCCCACTCCTGGTTTTAGCTGGGCCTGAGAGGAGAGCCAGATGCACATAATCTTAGTTATGTTGGGACCAACCTAAGAGATACTCAACAGGGAACACAGCAAGGAGAGAAAAATGATGGTAAAATAGTAACCGTCTTGAGGTTTCAGTATGTAATTGGTTGAGCTGAGTGATTTCCAGGTAAATGCAGTAAGAATCAGTGTCAGGCAATTTTAGAGATAAAAGAAAGAAGGAAAGAAGGAAAAAAGGAAAGAAAGAAAGAAAGAAAAAAGAGAAAACAGACCAAAAGAACCTCACTAAATAACAACTACCCAGGCAATCTTTATAAAGGGAATAAGCAGGAGCTTCTCCAATTTTTGAATGCTCAATACAAAAGGGCCAAAGAGGGGCTGACCAGGAATCTTCGCAAGGGTGATAGTCACATGACCGGAAACGCAAGGAAGGACATTCAGTATGGTAAGTCCCAGAGAAACACATGAACAATGGAGCGAGCAGTCTCTTCCCATTCAGAATGGCTAAAACCAGAGTAAGGAGTTCTCATCCTGGCCATTCCAAATCTTGACAAGGAACAAAGAGCTCTCTCACGCGTGGGTGGTGGACAGAGAAAATGGTAGCAGCAGCACACGGAGAACAAGCTGTCGGGAGGTCAGTTTCCACCACATTCACTTTCTCTACGGTTCAACACTTTCACAACTACATGCCTACTCAGGGAGGTACATCGGTGGCCTTACTGAGCATGGTGACATGCACCTGCAATCCCAGCCACTCAGGAGGCTGAGGCAGGAGGATTGCCAGGTGGAGGCCAGCCTGGGCAACTTAGTGAGATGGTGTTTCAAAATATAAGCGAATAAACAAACAAACAAATAACAATAAAGTTTAGTATTCTCTAGGATCAATCCCACTACTCAGGGAAAAAAAAAAATTACTTAACAATAATCCAAGCCTGAAAAAAAAAAAAAAAAATCCAAGCCTGGATACTGCCTAAATGTTCATAGCCAGGGAGATGGATAAGCTGTGTCATATATCTTTGTTTTATTTTGCTGTAAAGTAAGGCCTTACTTCGCAGCCCAGACTGGCCTTGAACTGGGGATCCTCCGGCCTCTGCCTCCCAAGTGCTGGGCTTACGGGTATATCTCACCATGCCCACATTAAGCTGCAATGTGATTATCCATTGGAATACTATTCAAGTGGGGGATTTTTTTTTTTTAAACAGGAATGGACTCAGGTTGCATGCAACATGGATGAATCCTGCAAACCCAGTGTTGTTGAGTGCGGGTACAAGGACCTGTACTGGGCCAGTAGAAATACGCTGGGGTCTCCTTGATGGTTTTGTAAATAATGATAATTCGTCAACATTTTATTTTAGGTTAAACCTGAAACTTAGGTTAACTATCACCCAGTAAAGTTCTTTTGTACACACTCGTGTGCACACACGCAGCAGGCAACACAGCAGTGTCTATCAGTGTCACAATTCTAGGAAGCAGGCTGTGTTCCAAATATTCTCTTCCCTCTTAAGCTCCTGTTACTTGTCCAAGCACTGTTATAGTTTAGATCCCAAATGTTCCCCCAAAGTCACTTCTGTTCAAGAGGGGGCTTTTGGAGCGTGGTGCCCTCATCCGCAGCCTGGGTTCTCGGTCAGCACACAGAAGGGTTCCTTGGTTGATAGGCTGCTAGGAGCCTGGGCCCAGTTGGAGGTGGAGGTCCCTGAGAGCCGCCTTCTAAGGATGCGGATGTCTGCTCTGGCTCTCTCATGCATATTCCTGGCTGCATGAGGCGAGCAGCCTTCCTCCACATCTCATTCTGCCCTGACGCTTCTACTCCAACAACTCCGCCCCGCCATGTTTCTGGCCCCCCCTGCGCTCCGCCATGTTTCTGCCCC